>CM028676.1:21037486-21177486 GCA_016760335.1 Gastrodia elata | reverse complement strand
TTGTCACCTGGAACTGTGAACATACATCATTACAAATCAAAGTAGCGGAAGCAAGAAATATTATAATATAACATTCACATCACAACATAGTATAAGAAAGTAAGAGAAACAGTAACTCAGATCAAATGCAGAAAAGTAAATACATCCAGAATTTAATTATTACAAATTGAATTAAATGAAAGTAAATATCTCTCAAAAATCTCACTGCAAGAAAGAAAATCTAACTAAACAGCAGTGGGAAGATCCTCCTCCTGCGCCGGCTCCTTTCTTGCAGCACTACCAATGAACAACTCTAAATTTGACATTTGTCAGTATCACAAATGCCAGGGCCCCGACCAACAAAAGAAAGAGGTTACAATTAGACAATTGTCTAAGTACATTTTAGGCTATTTAAGTGAACTGAATATTTAAAATATCACATTTAAATGTTTTAAATATGCAAGCATTATAAGATGCTACAAGCTACAAAAAATGGGATAGCATAAGCTAATCATTTATAGATAATCAACAAATATGTAAGAATAACATACAATACAACAACTAGACATGGTGAGGCTAAGAGCAAAATATCTACAACTACTAAAATAAATTTGATCCTAACATGATCACATGGATATATGCTGAGTATATAAAGAACACAAGGGCTGAAATAAACATACCATTCTAGCATCCTAAACATGCAAATATTTAATAACTAACCAATTAGAGCATATATACAAGCATGCAGATTTAATATGAAAAGGTAATTGAGATATATGACAAAAGTAAGCTAAGTACATGAATGAACAGAAAGTAAAGCCACTGAAACCTATGGCAAAGCAAGATAAGCACTAAAGTAAGGCCACTGAAGCATGTGACAAAGTAAAACAAAACTGAAAACTGAACTGAAGTAGGAGTAAGCCTAAGACATAGTACTGCCATAACAGAAATAGGCTTTATAGGGCTCTGAACTGAGAGTTCAACATGTGTCCATCCTAGGCATCCACAGAGCTAGGTCTGAGTTAAACTTATACAATAAGATATGTATCCATCCTAAACAGCTGTAGAGCTAGGTCTGAGTCTATTCTATAATAAAACTAGAACTGAAGAGGCAGACTAAGCTAGGACTTACTCTACTAATTGAAAGAACTGAAAGAATTGAATGAATACTATGCTTTTCAAATACTAACTTAGGATGTATCTTCCATATCATAAGTTCTCCTATTATGCTCAAGGAATAAGGCTCAATGTTCAAGGTATGCAAAGCAATCTAAGTCAAAGTAAACAAGAGACTCAATCTAGACTTATGTAATATCTGTTGTTGTTTACTTTTATCTAACTAACTATTCTGAGAAGATACAAGTTTAGGATCTCCAATATCCAGCTATCGAGTATGATCCCAGATTCACAACCTTAATGCTAACATTAGAACTCAACAAGTTCTTATTCATAATCATATGATGATTATAAATATTTAAAGTAGATAAATCAATGACTTAGTTGCTATTATTTTCCTCTCTTAACCTAAATCTTGATTAAGTAAATCAAGATTAAGGATTCTGGATCCAAACTCCACTTTGGTGTTCAGATCCTGAACCCAAGGTAATATCCTAATAAGAAACTAGGGTTCACACTTAAAAACCCAAATTAAAGATAAGGAATCTTATAAACTGAAGGATTTAGAAACTAAGATGTTAATTGAAAGGTTATTCTAATATCACAAGATAAAATAATCAATTTAAAACTAAGAAGTTAAGATCTATATTCAATCTTTAGGATAATTACATTATCTTATAGATTGAATCAATCCTACACCCACAAGGAGGTTTCAAAAGGATAGACAATAAATCAATTAAAGAAGGCCAAAGAAGGTAATTCAATTCAATTAGATGACCTAAAGTCCAAGATCTAAGATCTAAGATAT
This sequence comes from Gastrodia elata, assembly GCA_016760335.1. NCBI lineage: Eukaryota > Viridiplantae > Streptophyta > Magnoliopsida > Asparagales > Orchidaceae > Gastrodia > Gastrodia elata. The sequence goes on along the minus strand of CM028676.1, from coordinate 21,175,583 downwards.
AGTGTTTGATCACTTTAGACTTAAGCTGAGATTTAGATTTATGTTTTTACAAGAATATTTCTTATAGCATTCAAGCTTTTGGATCGACTTAATTGAGCTTATTAGACTAGGGGTCTAGCACTTAAAGATAATTAGACTTAGCTCTTAAGAAAGATGGTTTTAAGAACACTTAAGGTCTTAAAATCTTAATAAGAACTAATTTGAGATTTCTTCACTTAACTCAATATTATTAACATAAAATTTTAGAAAGTTGCTAATAAATTAACTAGAAATATTTCACTAAAATTTCAAGGCTTAACGGGGTGTTTAAACCTATTTTGGTCAAAATAACCAAAATACCCCTCTTAAGGCTAAAAATAAGAATTTAAGATTCAATCATCTAAATTGATTCAAGTATATTTTAATGAGTTCCATATTGATTAGTGAAGTGGATGGAACACTTAACTTAGGGTTTTGATATCTTAATTAGCTTAATTAGCACTAATCACATTAAGAGGCTAATTAAGGTGATTAAGGAATTTAGGGCATACTAGAATGATCCAAACATAATTATAGGTGCCAACATACGTAAGAAGGAATTAAGAACTAGATTTATCAAAATCAAAGACTAATCCAAGGCTTAATTCACTAATCTCATTTTAGGATAATTAGGGAATGATTGGCAAAATTACAGATCTTAAATTTCTTTTAATGGTCTACATAGGTTCTTTATAGTCTCATGAGCAATCAAAGACCTTAATTATCATTTTTAGATAATTAATGAATTTAATATAATTTAAATACAAATATAGAATGATTAAGTAATTATTTAAAATCTAACTATTTGATATTTAATTTTATTTTATATTATTATTCATTGCATTTTTTTGATTAAAATGGTATATTGGATTATATAATTTGGTTAAGTATAACTAAAGTTATTTAAATAATTTAATTTGTAGTTTTATTTAAATCAAAACCATAGGGAATTAATTAAACCTATTTATAGATGAATTAATAGAAGGAAAATAATTCCTAATTTAATTAAATATAGCCGTGGCCCGAAATCAAAACCGCGTGGGTCGGGGTCTGACCCGGCCCGAAGCGCCAGTGCTTCATCCCGGATACCCCTCTTACATAGACAGCCGCGTGAAGGGCACCTTGGACCGCAAAATTTGCCGCCGATAGGCCATGCCGCGACCAGTATTCAGTTGCCACACCTTTAAGAGGTCAAGGCGGGTCTATTGAAGCTGGAAGCCCTAACTGGGACGGGCCAGAATGTCGGATGGCTACTCCACCGAAGCGTCTCTTTACAAATGATTAGGGTTTGTTGTGAGGGAATAATTCTCCTCACAGAGGCCACTGAACAGATGGGGCTTGATCACTACACCATTAGTGAGGTGAGGTGAGTCGAACCCTCAAGGTTTCACAGCCTCGGGTGCAGCTAATTGCTAGGTCCTTACTCAAACTCAGCCTTAGCTTAGCTGCTAGCTCGATCGATTGATATGATCGATTCGAGCTAGCTCAAACCCTGGCGATAATCACAATGGGTTTTCTAAGTGGCTAAGGCAATCTAGGCGACATCTAGAGGCTCATCCAGAAGCTTTAATGGAAAGCTAAACTCAATGAGTTCAGTGGGAGAGGCTGTACCTTGAGACAGGGTTGTAGGCTCGGCCGAGAGGAATTAAGGTGAGCTGGAGTTTCCCAAGTGATTGTCGCCAGGGTTTGAGCTAGCTCGAATCGATCATATCAATCAATTGAGCTAGCAGCTGAGTTGAGGCTGAGTTTTAGTAAGGACCAAGCAATTGGCTGCACCCCAGGCTGTGAAACCTTGGGGGTTCGACTCACCTCACCTCACTAATGGTGTAGGGATCGAGCCCCGTCTGTTCAATGGCCTCTGTGAGGAGAATTATTCCCTCACAGCAAACCCTAATCGTTTGTAAAGAGACACTTCGGTGGAGTAGCCATCCGACATTCTGGCCCGTACCAGTTAGGGTTTCCAGGTTCAATAGACCCGCCTTTGCCTCTTAAAGGTGTGGCAACTGAATATTGGCCGCGGCATGGCCTATCAGTAGCAAATTTTGCGGTCCAAGGTGTGCCCTTTCCGCGGTTGTCTGTGTAAGAGGGGTATTGGGGATGAAGCACTGGCGCTTCGGGCCGGGTCAGACCCCGACCCACGCGGTTCTGATTTCGGGCCGCGGCTATATTTAATTAAATTATAAACTCTTTTTCTTCTACTAATTCATTTATAAATAGGTTTAATTAATTCCCTATGGTTCTGATTTAAATAAAAAGACAAATTAAATTATTTAAATAACTTTAGTTATACTTAACTAAATGGTATAATCCAATATACCATTTTAATCAAAAAAATGCAATGAATAATAATATAAAATAAAATTAAGGATCTAATGGTTAGATTTTAAATAATTGCTTAATCATTCTTTGTTTGTATTTAAATTATATTAAATTCTTTAATTATTCAAAAATGATAATTAAGGTCTTTGATTGCTCATGAGACCATAAAGAACTTATGTAGACCATTAAAAACAATTTAAATCTGTAATTTTGCCAATCATTCCCTAATTACCCTAAAATGAGATTAGTGAATTAAGCCTTAGATTAGTATCTAATTTTGATAAATCTAGTTCTTAATTCCTTTTTAAGTATGTTAGCACCTATAATTATGTTTGGATCATTCTAGTATGCCATAAATTCCTTAATCACGTTAATTAGCCTCTTAATGTGATTAGTTCTAATTAAGCTAATTAAGATATCAAAACCGTAAGTAAAGTGTTCCATCCACTTCACTAATCAATATGGAACTCGTTAAAATAGACTTGAATCAATTTAGATGATTAAATCTTAAATTCTTATTTTTAGCCTTAAGAGGGGTATTTTGGTTATTTTGACCAAAATAGGTTTAAGCACCCCCTTAAGCCTTGAAATTTTAGTGAAATATCTCTAGTTAATTTATTAGCACCTTTCTGAAATTTTATGTTAATAATAAAAAAACAACCCGGATAAGTCAAAGGCTATACTTCAAGGACGAGGTGCGATAGATTTGATCCAATTCCTATTGAGTTAAGTGAAGAAATCTCAAATTAATTCTTATTAAGATCTATAGACCTTAAGTGCTCTTAAAACCATCTTTCTTGAGAGCTAAGTCTAATTATCTTTAAGTGCTAGACCCCTAGTCTAATAAGCTTAATTAAGCTGATACAAAAGATTGAATCCCAAAAGAAATATTCTTGTAAAAGTCTAAATCTAAATCTTAGCTGAAGTCTAAATATTCTTCGTAGGGAGTCTGAACACCATACGGACCCTCTATCAGCAATTCTAAGCTTTGGGAATGCCAGGAAATTTCTGAGATGATGGGAGCTTTAAAGGACTTTGGCTGGCAATTAAGGATTCACAGTGAGCAAAGGAACTCACCGTGAGGTCATGGGGGTATTTATAGGTCTAATGTAGTATCGGGGGTGGATTCCAGAGCTCGGGCACCATGGCATTGACTCGGATCGAAGGTACTGCTCAGTTAAACTGTTAGGGGCATTTCAGGGAAGCTACTACCGGCAGGAGGTTTTGCCAAGGGTAGGAGAGGAATTTTGACATCTTCTCATACTGCCACGGGGGCTGGAAGGAGATATGGCTATCCAAGGGGACCAGCTAGCGACGGACAAGAGGAAGGGGATGATCCACAGTGCTCGGGGTGCTTCGGACCGTCTGATTGATCATCAAACGACGCAGAACCGCTCTGACCTCCTGACACATAACGAACAAATGCGGATAAGAGATCAGCCATTGGATCAGATCGGGAGATCCTACGATTGATCGAGGATACTTACAGCGTATAGCTAGATGCTGTTGGATGGGAATCTTGGAACCGCGAAACGATCGAGATAAGACGGATCCGATCGAAGGCACGGGCCGTTGGATCAGATCCATGAAATGAATGGCCTGGATGGCGCTCGCGGTTTGGGGTCAGCTGACCGTTGGAGGGAGGGTGCAAATGCAGTTAGGAATTGCTTAGAACCTTAATTTGCAGTTGAACCAGTTTAAATTAAATCCAAAATAGGCCTAAATGACCTCCAAAAATTCTCAAAATTTCACCCTTACCTAATTTGAGGGTGGGGAATTCAAAAATAAAATCAGATTTTAATTTGGAGATCAATTTAATTTAGGTATTTTCCAGGTTCAAAAATAGGCAAAAATACCAAAATTCTCAATTAAGCTCCGACTGATTTCAAACTTCTAGGGTTATTTTTAAATGAACCATTGAGTCTAATAGAATCAAAATTAGAACTTAGTTTAGCTTAATTAATCTAAACTTAGCTATGGTAACAACTAGGATTATTACAAAAATTGACAAACATTTTTGTATGGTCTTATCATATTATTCTTATCTTCACGGAACAAAAATTATTGAATTTGGATTTATATTTAATTTTCTTAATTTTATAAATTTTAAATTCAGAAATTAATTCAAGAGTGTATATTATCCAGATTGTTCTCAAATATGAGTATTACAATCACAAAAATATACTATGTTCAATAGTATTTTTAATTTAACCTAATTTTCAAGCTACACATTTTTAGTCTGGTTTAGCTCTATTTAGCCTAATAACGACTTGAGTTGTCACACTGTACATTAGTATGAATAAGTTCAAATAAATTGTTGAATCTTGACTATGCTTGGAAAATGAAAGTTTATGAAGCTTTGAAGTGATGCATGTAGTGTATAGAAATATAGAGGATCTTTCATTGAGATGTGGGATTTTCTTGTGAAGAAGATGAAGGATGTCAAATCTTGGATGACCATGCCATTAATGCTAAGGGAGGATGTTCGGTGATGAGTATGATCATAGAGCTAGTTTTTGTGGAGCCCTGTACCCTCCATGGTCATGCTCATATTGAAATTAACATGATTATGATGAATATGGTCACAGTGTGACAACTTTCCCAACTATAGTCGAGTTAGGTATAAACCCAACCTACCTTAGTTGAAAGACTTTCCACTTGAAATTGAGAGTCTTACATCAAAACATCAAAGTAGCAGAAGAAAGTAAGAGTAGAGCATCCATATCACAGCATAGTAAGAGAAAGTAGAAACAATAACTCAGATCAATATGAAAAATGTAGAAAGAAAAAGAATATAGAATATGAAATTATTACAAATTGATTTTAAAAGGAAATGGAACACTCGTCCTCATAGCTGAAAATGAAACCAGCTAAGCTATAGTTGCAGAAAGGTCCTCCTCATGGCCAAGCTCTTCTTCAGAAGCAACCTCAATGAGCATCTCTAAATTTGATATTGTCGGTATCACAATGCTAGGTCACCAGCTAAGAAAAGAAAAACTTACAGTTAGATAATTGTCTAAGCACATTTTAGGCTAATTTAAATGAAACTAAACATCTAATATATCACATTTTTGCTAAGCATGTAAGTAATTAAGGTGCAACAAGCCACAAAAAATAGAATAGCTATAAATTAAATATTTATAACTAAACATAGCCAAGTATATAAATTAATATACCTCAATAAGAAGCTATAACAAGGTTAGACAGCATATATATATAAATAATAGAAAAGTACTAAAAGTAAACTCATTCTAATATGCTTGTGATCATATGGATAAATGCTAATTAATATAACGAAAATCTATATTGAAGCATAAAAGAACTGACATAAGACTAGTATCCTAGAATATGCAAGTATTAAACAAAACAAATCTAAAAACACTGAACTGAAATTAACTATAAAAATGTGCAGAAAATAATAAAAATGCAGCTAAAACTTATGGCTAAACAAGCCACTAAACTGAAACTGAGATGAAAAGTAGAAGTATGCATAAGTTAGTACTGCCATAACAGAAACGGGCCAAAATAGGGCCACTGCACAGAAAGTTCAACATGTATCCCTTAGGCATCTATAGAGCTAGATCCGAGTTGAACTTATAAAATTAGACATGTATCCCCCTAGCCAACCACTGAGCAAAGTTTGAGTCTAATATATATCAAAAAAACTAAACTAAAGAGGCATACTAAGTTAGGGCATGCTCTACTTTACTAAGAACTGAATGAATTAAATGAAATTAAATCATGTTTATGTTATTTCAAAACTAACATATGATACGCATCAAATATCCTAAGTACAACTAATATGTCTAAGGAAAAAGGCTCGAACACAAGGTACGCAAAGCAATAATAGTCAAAGTAAAAAAGGGACTCAACTAGACATATGTGATATATGTTGTTATCTAATTTAATCTATTTTATCTAATCTGAGCTAATACAAGCTTATGATCTCCAATATCCAACTATCATGTAAAATTCTAGATTTACGACCTTAAAACTAGCATTAGAACTTAACAAGTTCTAATCCATAACCAGAAGTGACGACTTCAAAAATTAAGTAAATAAATCAATGAATTAATTAATATATTTTAGTAATGTAAACTCAAATCTTGACCATGTCAATCAAGATTAAGGATTCAGAGTTTAAACTCCAATTTAGGGTTCAAACCTGAATCCAAGGTACTAATCTCTAGGGATCTAGGGTTCACACCCACACTTCATCTAAAGGTAGAGAATCTTAGGAGTCAAAGGATTATGAAACTATGATCTTAAAGAAAGGCTGAATCAATAATTATAAGACAAAATAATCAATCAGAACTTAGAATCTAAGATCTAAATTTAGTCTATAAAATAATCACATCATTCCATAGGTTGAATCAACCTAAGCCCACAAGATGGATTCAAGTATTCAATAAGATAGAAATTTTAAGGATGTGATTCAAATGGATTATTATAAATTTGTACTAAGGATCTAAGATCTAAATCTTATGTTTAATCACTTAATACTTCAACTTAGATTTAGACTTAGGGTTTTCATTTGGATATTTTCTTAGGAATAATTTTTATGATTATTTTTGATAAGATAATTAATACTAGTTTCATAAAATTAAATTTCATTAATCAGGAATTAATGAAGGGTCTAAGATCACCTTAAGTTCTTTATGATTACTTAAGAAAAATTTAAGAGAAAAATAAGTTTAAATAATTTAGATAAATCAACTAGGTTCAAAAGATCAATGAATGATGATAATACCTTACATTACTGATTAAAAGCATATTAATGACAGTTCTAGGGTTTAAGGGTTCTTAAACGCACTTTTGGTCAAAATTACCAAAATACCCTTATTAAGACTTAAATTGAGATTATAAGATTTAAGCATCCAAATTAATTCTAATTAGTTTTAATAGGTTTATTATTGTTTAACAAAAAGAAAATGGCTATAAAATTAAAGTTTGGATTTAGGATTAGCTTGATTAGCTTAATTAGCATTAATCATCTTTAGAGGTTAAAAAGAGTGATTAATGAAGTTAAGGTTTAATATGAGAATCAAAATAAGTTCTAATACACTTAAGAAGATAATAAGAACTTGGTTCACCAAATTCGAATGATTAATTTGACCATTAGACACAAATAAAGGGTTATAATGATTAGGAGGAGATTAACAAATTTAAAACTTCTAAAATATGCTTAAGGACATAATTAAATTCTCCTTTGTCTTATGAACAATCAGAAACCTTAATCATAGATTTTGGGCATAAAATAAATTATTTATTCACCAATTAAGATTAGAGAACGGTTAGGCTAAATTAAAAAATTTAACTATTGGATCTAAGATTTTATTGCATATTATTGTTCCTTATGACTTTCTAATCAAAATGGTATATTGGATCATACCATTTGTATAAGTATTAACTAAGTTATTCAATTAATTTAGTTTGAATGTTTTAATTAATCAAACCATATGATATTTAATTGAATGAATTTATAATTGAATTTACAGAAGGAAAAATAATTCCTAATAAAATTTAATAGCCGACCCATTTATCAAACCACGAGGGTCGGATCAGGACTTGACTGGGTTGACATTGTCGCACAGTGCGGACCTGGGCTGGCTTGGCCCGAAGCGACATTGTCATCGTCCTTGATTCCCCTTTTGCAGACATCAGCTAGAGGGTACCTTGGACTGCCAAAGTTGTCGCCGAAACTCCACGCTACGGCCAGCATTCAATCGTCACACCTTCAGGGAGTCAAGGTGCGTCGATTGAGCCTAGAAGCCCTCACTGGGAGACATGGGATCACCGGATGGCTATTCTTCTGAAATGGCCTAAGTGAGGACATTTAGGGTTTACTGTGAGTTGTTAATTCTCCTCACTGAGACCACCAAATGGATGAGGTTCGATCCCTACATAATTAGTGAGGTGAGGTGAGTCAAACTCCGAAAGTTATGCGACTTGAAATATACCTGATAGCTGGGTCCTTACTCGGACTCAGCTCATGGTTCGACCATTAGCTCGATCAATCGGAGCTAGCTCAAACCTTGGCGATAATCAAAATGAGTTCGACTGACCCAGAGAAGAAGGTTCACGACATAATTGGGTAGAATTGGGAAGTGGTGTTTAGCGAGGTGGCTCTGACCTTAATGAGCACTAATGCCACCCAGACAGTGAGCAACCACTGTATGGACTGAGCTCAAATGATCCCAATCGCCCGTGTAGACTTCCTAAGAGGATAAGAGAAGCTAGATGACATCTAGAGACTCTCCTAGCTGCTTAATTAAACATCAAATCCACACGACTCGATGAGATTAGGCCAGTACCTTGGTGAACTGAAGTTCAGATGTGACAGAGAGAAATTGAGGTGAGCTGGAGCTTTCAAATGACCTTAGTGGCATTGCAAAAAATTTAAACACCAAACCTAGACCTTTATCAATGGTTCGCAACAATAGGGATCACAGAGAGTAACGAGAGCTCCTAGAGATTAAATTGGGGAAATTAAGGGATCTCAATGAGCAAAGGGGCTCATTGATATGTCTCAAGGGCATTTACAAAGAATGGGAAGGCTCTGTAAAGGTTATCATGATTGGGAGCCAGGGCATAGGTTTGGTTCAAGAAAAATGGAGTGGACAAAATGATCGAGGGAAATTTAGGGAAATGGCAGCCGACAGATCGTTGGGCTCAAGGGCAGAAGAGGAAGATGATGCTTCCTGCACTACCTTAGGGTCTGCTGCAGGTAGGGTTGTCTGGGGGGGGGGGGGGTGGATCGGGTGAGTGAGAGGCGAGATGGAGAAGATGATCAATAATGTGGGGCTTAAACAGGGCCGTTTGATCACGGAGCCATTGGGTCTGAATGGTCCCTGAGGCGCTAATTAACTGATCAAATGTAGATAAGACATCTGCCATTGTATGCGAGGGTTTGATCCGCTAGCTAGGATTAGACCTAGGCACTGAGAGTGTACACCGTTGGATGAATCACGCTAAGATGTGTGCTAGAGCGATCATTTGTGGGAGCATATGAGCTGTTGTTGAGACCCCGCAGCAGATCTGCTGTGGTCCTGATAGCAAATCCCACTGAATATTTTAATTAAAATGATTTATTTTAATTATTATAAATATTTTAATTAATTATAATTAATTCTAAAAATTCCTAAATCCAATTTAGGACCAAATAAGCTTCAAAATTTCCCAAAAATCACAATTAGCTAATTAGGGTATGAGAAATTCAAAAATAAAACTAGATTTTAATTTGGATATTAAATTAATTTAGCTAATATTGCAGATTCTAAAATAAGCAAAATAGCTCTAATGCTCAAGTGAGCTCTGATAAATTTCAAACTTCTAGGGCTAGGTTTAAATGAACTATTGAGCCTAATGGAATGTAAATCAAAGCTTAGTTTATCTTAAATTAGCTTGGATTAGTTATGATAACAACTAAGATTGTTACAGACTTCCCCACTTAAGAATGATGTCATCCTCGATATCACTCAAGCAAAGAAAGCACTATGAAAATGGAATATTGAATAATGACTGAAAAGAAAGGAATAGGAGAAGTACCTATATTTGCAAAGAGCTGTGGCTATTTATGGAGCATATCAACTTCCTTTTCCTAAGTAAATTCTTCTAATGATCGATTCTTCCACTGAACTTTAACCATTGGAATGAAGGATTCCTTAATTGCTTTTGATCATGAGCAAATATTTTAACTGGTTCTTCTGCATACAAAAAATTAGGTTGGATCTATACTGTTGGAAGTTGGATGCGGTGAGAGGGGTCTCTGAGACATCTTCTTAATGATGATACATGGAACACATCATGAACTACAACAAAGTCATTAGAAAGATTCAACCTATGGGTTGATGATCCTACTTTAGCTAGTATCTCAAAAGATTCATCATAAAGGGGATTGAGTTTCCTTGCTACACCAAATCTAAAACACCTTTCATTGAACTTACTTTCAGAGAATCAGAAGCTCCAACATTGAATTCTAAAAGGTGGTGATGAGCATCATAATATTTGCTCTGGCGATCTTGAGCAGCATGGATTCATTGCTGAAATAGATGAACCTTATTATTAGTTTCTACAACTAATTCTGATCGATAAAGCTGGAGGCTTCCTATTTTTGACCACGCCTAAAGAGTACTGCACTTTTCGCCATATAAGGCTTCATAGGGAGCCATTTTAATATTTGCATGGAAACTATTATTATATGCAAACACCACTAATGGGATTTGATCTTCCCAGGACCTAGCAAAATTGAGAATGTAGAGCCTAAGAAAATCTTTAAGAACTTAATATTCTCTTTCTATCTGACCATCTATTTGAGCATAAAAAATTATGCACATAGTTAGGGTGGTCCCTAGATCTACTGCTTTCCAAAACTTAGAAGTAAACCTGTAATCTTTGTCAGATACTGTCGACTTAGGAATACCGTGCAGCTTGACAATCTCTTTAATATAAAGCTTTGCGAGCTTCTTTACAGAGTCAGTTTGACCAATAGAAATGAATGCACTAATTTAGTTAATCAATCAACGATATCCCAGATTGCATCGGTGCCAGACTTTGCGTGCGGCAATCCCTTGATGAAATCCATGGAGATATCAAACCATTTTCATTTAGGGGTTTCCAGAGGATGCAGATTACCACCAGGTATTTGTTGCTCAGCCTTTAATAGAATTCGAGCATGACACTTAGCCACAAAATTGGCTATGCTCTTCTTTATACTGGGCCACCAAAAAAATTGCTTTAAATTTTGATACATCTTTGCACATCCAGGGTGAACATAATATCAGAGTAATGTCTTTCGATAAGAACTTCATGATGCATGGATTTAGGAATCCACAAACGACTGCCTTGATAGATTACATTACAATGCTTATGCAGATCCTGACGACAACCTCCTTCAATGTCGACTTTAAACTTCAGAAAATCATTATATTTAGTTTGTGAGATGGAGACATCTCGATGGAAAGTTGGTTATACATTCTATGTATTTTCATTTACTGCACTATTTTTATTCTGAGCTGTATGTCCTATCTGTGTTATGGTGGAACTAGATGTAATATTATTTTATATATCTTGCTTTCACACTCTGAAATGATATTTACTTAGTAATTTATTTCCTTATTTATATCATGAGTACATCCTTCCCTTATTAGTGGATTGGGGGTTTTACCTAATCCAATAATAAGTGAGGGATTTGCAAGAGTGGCACACTGCCCTTAGTTTAATGATTGTGGATCTGGGGGTAGGGTGCCACATAGGGAGAGTGGCACATAATGCTGGCACAGCTGGTACGATCGTATCTCCTCTATCAGGCTAGTGATCGAGTGATGGCGAAGATGAACAGGGCTGTATGATCTACGGGCCATCTGATCTCGAGACAATTGGCGATGGATGGTCTGATGAAATTTTACTTAAAATAGAATCATGGGTGTGCCAACATTCATTGGATCGGCTAGTCAATCTTGTGGGAAGAAGAGGATCTTGGCGCTACTCATTAGCGTTGTCTAATCTCATGTCGCAATTTGTGCAGGGGCATCCATAGGTGGGACACGTTGCGCCGCTGTCGGGATCCCGCAGTAGATATACCGCGGTCTTGACAGCAAATCTCACAACTGAATTTTATTTAAATTTTAATTTAATTTCATTTAATTACACTTATTATTTCTTTAATTAATTTCAATAATTATAAATCCAATTTAGGTCTAAATGAGCTCCAAAAATTTCCAAAAATTCACCTTTTGCTAATTAGGGCATGAGAAATTAAAAAATGAAATCATATTTTAATTTGGAGATCTAATTAATTTAGCTAATTTTCAGGGTTTAAATTTAGGCAAAAATAGCCAAAATACTCAATTGAGCTCCGATGGATTTTAGACTTTTATGGTTAGATTTAAATGACCCTTTGAGTCTAATAGAATGAAAATTAAAGCTTGGTTTAGCTTAAATTAACTTGGTTTAGCTAGGGTAACAATTAAGGTTATTACAGTTAGGCACAAAGTTAAGGATTTGTTTAGCTATGCGTTGGACACTATAATGCTCAGCCCCACTGCTACGTGCAACGGAATAGTATTAGTGATGAAAGAGGTCTTTACTTGAAATGGGTAACCCATCTTGACTCATTATCAACCCATCACTTATGAGGAGTTATCCTTTCATATAATAGTAATAGCTGCTGAGGCAAATTCATATGACAAGTGAAGTACCCTTATCTTAAGTATTTAGTGAATGTTACTCATACACATTGGCCTTAAGATGAATAAAGAAAGATAGTCATAGTGTATGAATAAGCTTTGCATATGTGTACCAATCACATCACAATACTAAGTATAATATGGAATATATATCAAAGTGCAAGAGCTTAAGCATCCATCCACAACATTCATCACAAATGCTAAGTAAACGTTCCTCTCACAAAAGAAAGAAAAATATATCCAAAATTAATTATTACAAACTAGGATTTATAATGAGCAGTGAAGTAAATCTCTTAACTCACAGTAAAAAATTTAAGGCTAAGTAGCTAAAATCAACACTGCTACGACTATTGCTCCTTTGCCTCCTCCTGAAGCTTCTAAATCTCTTCCAAAGCTAGCTCCTCAAACTGCTCCAAACTTGACATATCGGTTTCACATGTTAGGGCCCCAGCCAAAAATGAGAAAGTCTTATGTTAGACAATAATTCTAAGTACATTTTAGACTGTAAATAGTATTTAATTACAATTAAGGGATATTACTTAACTTAATAATAAAATAAAAATCAAATTATGTAAAACTACATTAAAATTGTAATAATAAAGCTAAATAATGAGATTACAGATAGAGTAACACTGAAATAGAGAAAGTATGCTAAAAGTAAATCATCTAAATAAACTATATACTGAATAAAACATGAAAATTTGAACTGTGTTATATGCCACTTTATAAGCATCTGAATAGGACATTACATATGCCACAAGTATGCATGACCTTGATATGGCATAGCATTCCATATTTTCAATGTGTGCTCTGAATTGCACCGTTAACAAATCCTAGGTGTGTTATGCATTGCACCACTAATGATATGCTATGCTAAAATATATATTATATTTTGCACCTATGTAGTATATTATATTAAACAGTATTTTTAGAGTATTATTTAAAGTTTGGATAAATATATGAGAAATCATAGAATGTGTGAAACTTTGATCAAACATATATTATATTTTGCACCTATATAGTATACACTGATGTTATATAAATACTTGATGTTTTTAATGTGTGCGTGTAAGTATATATATATATATATATATATATATATATATATATATATATATATATATATGCATTGAAAATGTTATAAATATTAAATTAGCAAGATTGTTTCTGTGTTGAGCAAATATTGAGATAGTGGCTCTAAAATCTTTTATATATATTTGAAGCATAGGCAATGCCTCCTCTAAGAATGTATTATTAATGAGCATAAGATTAATGCTATTTCTCTTTTTTAACACAATATCAATTATGATATTGCTTCCTCTATTTGTCATTTCATTAAAATTGAACACCTTACCTCATCCTCTAATAAAATATGGGCCTTCTAGTCCAACTTTTGGGAAGCTAAAATTATTTCTCAATGCAACCAAGCCATCCACATGAAATTCTCTAACAACGACTTTTCATTTATGGTTATGTTTGTTCACGGTTATAACCTTAGATTGGAAAGGCTAGATTTATGAAGTTTCCTCAAAAATTGTAATATGTACACTCTTCCTTGGATCGTGGGAGGAGATTTTAACTCCATCCTTAATCAAAATGAATATAAAGATTATGTGGGTTATACCTCTAAATTCATCTTTGATTTTAACTCTACTATCCTTGATTGCGATCTTGATGATTTCAAGTATATAGGCTCCTCCTTTACCTTGTTCTCTAGTAGGAAATTTGTTGGGCTAGATCGTTTTCTAATAAACAACATCTGCTATAATACTTTCACTGAGCTTAAAAAATTTTCTATAAATTCCACATGTTCTGACCATAAACCTATTATTTTATCAACAAAGATCAATTCTTCCCAGTTATCTAAATCCCTTAGATCTTAGCTCTTCTAGCTTGATAGGCCTAATTGCATGGATCTCATTACTACATCCTGGAATGATCATTGTGGTCTTTATGGTATGCTTCGGGTCATTTGAGAAATTCAAAAAACTTAGAAAGGCTCTCAACTTTTGGAATAGAAACTCTGTTGGTAACATTTTCACCAACCTCTAGAAGCTTGAACAAATGATTAACAATTTGCAATCCTTTTATGAAAATCAAGACACTGATCATAATCGTTCATTATTGAATAAAGTTAAAGCTGATCTAATTCATAATCATTATGACATTTGTATTGGAAACAAAACTGTAGCCTCATGTAGAAGCTTAAATGTAAGCACGATACTTCCTTTTATCACAATTGGGTTAATAAAAGAAGACATACTAATCACATTTCGTAAATTGTCTCCTCTGATGGTTTCAAATTATCCAATCAAAATAACATATCTTGCTCTGCCACCAACTATTACAAAAATATCATTAGCTCCACTAGTTATCACCCCTTTACCTTTCAACTTGACTCTCCTCCTGCTAGTATCAATGAGAATGATAACAATTTACTTAACAGTATGCTTTCTAACATACTGTAAATACATGTCTGCGCTCACACGCAAGTGTACGTGGTCTGAAGTAATAAGTGAAAAGTGTTAATTTTCGGGAATTTATCGATCCTCAGAGAATTGGTTGATTTGGCACTAAGGTGTATCTATTCTCAATAATGTTTAAGCTACAATGTATTTGGATGAGTTGGTCTAAAAATTAGCACTATAATCACTAAGCAAAAGAGCAAGATGAGAGAAAGAGGAGAGTTAGAACCATCCCACATGTCATGAAATAACAATTATGTATATTAATTTCTCAAGCTTTATCATTCATTTCAATTAAAATCAAGTGCACATTATTTTCCTTGAGTTTAACTCAAGGTCTTACAAGTTCAAATCTCGTACACAAAATGAACTCACATTCGGTTCTACTTCGGCATAAAGATTCTTGTAAGATTCTTTGGATTTAAAATTTAATCTTATTCTCTTGATCAAGGAGAGCTTGATTATTAAATCTTAGGATCTTACAAGCATTGATTTCCACTACGAGCATCACTTGCATCTCACATAGTTGAGATGTGGGATTCATATGTTGGGCTCAATGACTATGTCACTTAGTTCATGAGCACTAAACACTTCCTTCCTCTACCTCAATTATGTTGAGCTAAGGAGCTCATTTAGTGGGTCTTAGCATCACTTGTGTCAACACTTTGGTTGAGCTTAGATTGAGGTGCATTGAGGTTCCAAGCTTTCATGCACTCAAAACCTAGCATCCAACCTAAGGTGAGCTAAGGAGCACAAGACGATTAGTTCTTGAACCTTTTTTATTCTTTACTCTTATTCCACATTCAAGACTAAATTAGATAAAATATTTCTTAGCAAGACATTAAGATCACAAAATAAAATATGCTTAAGGAAAAAAACATTTATACATGAATACTACATCATGCACAAGGGACTTCACCCTAACCCTCCCCAAGGGAGTTTAGCTACTCATTACAAAAGAAAAGAGGAAAAATACATACATGGATAAGACCCTTTCATGATCAACTAAAAAAAAATACAAGAATAGAGTTTAGAAGATACTAGGAACGCTCCTTTGGAAGTTCTCCGGAATCCTTCTTCTCCTTCTCAATGTTCCCTTCTTAGGTCGCTAGTGCTGCCTTCTTCCTTCTCCTCTAAAGCAAGAGCTTGCTTTGCCACCCATGGGGAGCTCTTCTCTTCTTTGGCACTCCTCCTTACTTAGTGGATTTTTGACTAAAATTGTGAACCCTCCTCAAGTCAAGAGGAGGGGTATTTATAGGAGAGGGGCTGCCTTCTTCTTCTTCAATTCAAAACTAACATTTCTATTATAAATTCTAAACTCATGATGGCAAAATCCTCCATTGATGGTGACGTGACAAATATCTTCATTTGTTTACCCAAAACATCACCTCAAGACCTTCTTTTTCAAAGAAAATGTAGCAGCTGCAGGGAATGATGGTTGGGGATAAAATGCAAGATAGAGGTCATGTCCCCAGCTGCAATAAATATTGTCTGGAAAAAAAAATACGATGGGCCGCTGCAGCGCGCTATGGCGCACTGCGGCGTGCAATGGTCCTTTGCAAATTTGCTAAGTCCCCCGCTGCCGCGCTCTACCACATTTGAGCTTTGGAAGATGTCCCGCTGCAGCAGCGGGTCATTTTGCAAATTTTACTGTTCAATTACTTCACTTTTCATTTTTAAAGTAACAATATTTCCGCTGCAGCGCGCGACCGCGCGCTGTAGCAGCTCATTTTGCAAAAAAAAACACTGTTCAATTAGTTGAGCCCTCCTGTTTATAAAGTTTAAATAATTTTGTTGTAGACTGCTGCAGCGCGCGACCGCGCGCTGTAGCGGTTCATTTTGCAAAAAACACTGTTCAATTAGTTGAGCCCCTATTTATAAAGTTTAAATAATTCCGTTGCAGCTCGCTGCGGCGCGCTGCAGCGCGTTGTAGCGGATTTCCTTTAATGAATTTAAATGCTTCCAGAAATTCCTCAGAACTCCCTTGGATGCCTTTTCCCTAAACAAGATAAAAAAATTGATTTTAGGAGCATCATAAAGATCTGAAATAAATGAAATTCTCTTTTATTTTAGATATAATTTATGAATTCATCACTTTCTATTGAGAAAATTTGGGAGGTTGTTAAAAACCTAAAATCCAATTCCTGCCCGGGACCTGATGGTTTTCTAAGTGAGTTCTATTATATGTATTAGCATAATATTAAACATGATATTTGTAATGCCATTAAAGAATTCTTCTTCAATGCTCCTTTTCCTAAATTTCATACCCACATAATGCTCACTCTCATCCCTAAAAAAGATAAAGCTAATTGGTGGACTGATTTCAAACCCATTAGTCTCTTTTTTACCTTCAACCAAATTGTTGCCAAAATTATGACCAATAGATTACAATCTGTCCTCCATAAGATCATTAAATTTAACCAATCTACTTTTGCTTTTGGGAGAAAAATCAAGATAACATCTTAGTGGCTCAAGAGCTATTTCACAATTTTAAACATAAGAGTTGGGGTCACAAAAAACTTGATCTTGAAAAAACCTTCGATAAACTTGGCTAAAACTTTTTATTCATCCTCTTTAAGAGCTACGGCTTCAATGACTCCTTTGTTGAGAAAATTAAGCTCATTATCACCAACAATTAGTTCTCCATTCTTATTAATGGTCATCCCCAAGGGTTTCTTAAATCTGAAAGAGGTCTCCATCAAGGTTACCCTATTTGCCCCCTTCTCTTTATCATTGCCATGAACTATTAATCCTTCAATATTAGCAACATATTTCAAAAAAACCCAAATCTCCATTTGATTATTGGCAGCAAATTCATGGTGTCTTGATAAATCAAAGATTTATAGCAAAATAAGAGAGTAAATACAAACATCTTTATGCTAGAATTGTCTACTTTGAGTGGTTTTTCGCCAATTTCCAGGAAAAAGAGGAGCTGAGCTAAATCAGAGCAAAAATAGGAAATCTGGAAAAAACCATTGTCGCGCACCCAAGCGCGCCGTTGCGGGCTCAACCCGAGAGCTCAGCGCTGCCACGCACCACAGCGGACTCAACTCGAGAGCTCGGCACTGCAGCGCATCACAGCAGGCTCAACCCGAGAGCCCGGCGCTGCTGTGCACCGCAGCGGAACCCACTGGATTCAAAAACTTAGCAAAATTCTCAAAGGCTCTCGCTACAGCTGTATCAACCCGAGACTCTAGAGCTACCACGCGCTGCAACAAATATAAACAAAGAGCTCGGCGCCACAGCACGCCGCAGCGGATCAACAGGCCAGGACTTAATGAAAGAAATTTAGGGCATCTCGCATTGTAGAGCGCCCAAGCGCACCACAGCGCGCCCAAGCGTGCTTAAGCATGCTCAACCTAAGAGCTCAATGCTATAGCGCATCTCAGCGCTACAGTAATTCAAAGTGACCTGCTAAAACTCACCGCAGCGGCCCTAACC
This sequence comes from Gastrodia elata, assembly GCA_016760335.1. Classification (NCBI taxonomy): domain Eukaryota; kingdom Viridiplantae; phylum Streptophyta; class Magnoliopsida; order Asparagales; family Orchidaceae; genus Gastrodia; species Gastrodia elata. The sequence goes on along the minus strand of CM028676.1, from coordinate 21,157,153 downwards.
CGAGATGCGGGCGCTACAGTGCGCCAAAGCAGGCATTCACTTGACAAATATTCTGAAACACCACCGCTGCGATGCGCTACTACGCGTAGCAGCGCCCAGTAGCACCCATCGTAAACCCAACTAGAAATGAGCATTCAATTAAACATAAGGAAGACCAAAAATTCAATTCTTTTGTTTTCCCACAACTGCCATTAAACTCAAATTGCATTAAACTTTATCATTTTCAAGAGGAATAAAAAGAATATTCATTGACAACCATTAAAGCAAAAGGAGATGAAAAGTTTGATAGATTTAAATCAAAGGGGTGGAAGCTGCAGCTATAAAAGGAAGAGAAAAATATTTAGAGAGGGTTCCCCTTTTTGACATTCTCAGCTCTAAAAATTTTGAAGCTTCATTAAGAGAGAAAGGAGAAACCTTACCCAAGAAAGGAGAAGGTGACCACCAAGGGGAAGCAGGAAGAACATTTAAGGAATCAGAAGGGAAGGCAAGGTAGCAGAGCATGAAGGAAACCAGTGAACACAAAGGTTGTTCCTAGTATTTCTCTTAATCCCCTCTTTATTTTCTTTGCTATAAGAACCAAGCAAAGGTTCATGCTAAGGTAACATCTTAATGTTGGATTAATCTCCTATCCAATTATTGGGGTCATTACAATTGGTATCAGAGCCAAGGTTGAGTGTGTTAAGTTAAAAAGAGATATCCACTCATCCATGACAACAACATAGAAAGGTAAAAATACTTAAAGAATGTTACCTTAGGAAAGTGAACAAACTTCCAATCTAATAAATGATCTTAACTTTACCTGAATCTAAATCAACTGACTGCTAGATGGAGAATCCAAAGTCAGAGTTAAGACAGTATACTAGAGCATTCTTTCAGTATTGGGAAGACAACCACTAGTTCGGCTCGATGTATGGACATCTCTACTTAGAAGTATCCTAAGCTGGAGGTGAAGTGCTAGATGAAATCTTAAAGTACTATGTATTCAGGGGAGATTACATCCCATAGTTAGCAGGAGAGTTGTTCTTAAGAGTCTCCGATACCCTTATAGCTATTTAATGCCCCGACCATATAGACCTCTGAATGTTAGAAGAATTCTTCGACAACTATGTCGAAGAATGGTTGGTTCATGACCACTGTGTCCTCATTAGAGCAAGTAGACACTTGCATCGTGCTCCTGTTTATTTTAATTCTGAATCAGTGTTCTACAATAAATTTTGTAAGTGAATAATTAGTTTCTATTTTCTAGCAACTTTCATAGTAGTTTATACATTATAGTTGCTATTTCTAGCTACCTTAATGTACTTTTCTTAATATATCTCAAGCTTTTGAATATTAATGAAAAGTCCTTCTTTTTGTACATGTTCTGAATTTTCATCTTTCATTATTAAATAGAATGAATCCAGATCACGAAGATCCTTCTTCTTTTATTGTGAAGGATGCTGAACCCAATACCCCATCTCTTCAAGAAGAGATGAGGCTGATTATGGGCTTATTTAAGATAATGATTGAGGCCCGGATAAGGGCTGCTAAGAGAATAGCTTCCAAAAGCAATCCTTCTCAACCATCTTTTGCTTCTCCTTTCCCCTCTTCCATCCTACCACAATCTTCACAAGTCCCACTTCTTTCTTAACTTGCCTTACCGAAAACTCCTACTACTACTTCCAAAGCATTTCCTGCTCCACTACCACCTACCCTAGGCCTAGTAGTGTGGCACCCTAGCCCCACCGTGGTCCTGTTAACTCTTAAGTTAACATGATTATGATAAAGTGGTCACCAAATGACAAGTTCTTTAGCTATTGATAGATTAGACATTCATTATAATCTAATATAATTAAGGAAATTGCCATTACAAAAGTATTTCACTAAATGGTATATACAAGAAATAGAATCAGAGTGTGGAAGCAAAATATAAACATCCATTCCATCATAATATAGTATGTAGAAAGATATACTCATAATAAGTACAATAAAAGAAAATACAATTTAAACCTGTATTATTATAAAATGAAAATAGGCACTCATCCTCACAAGCAAAAGAAGTAAAAGCTAAGGATTTCCAGCTGCACGCTCCTCCTCCTGAATCCAGTCTTTAGAAGGTTCCATAACCTCAAATAGCTCAGAATCTATCATTGTTAGTTTCACAATGATATGGCCCCAGCCAACAAAAAAATAGAAAAAAAAATTTTATTAAACATATTGTCTAAGTACATTTTAGGCTGAATATTATTCAATTTCTTTTAAGGTATCATAATTTCTTAACAACTAAGCAACAATATAGGTGCAAGAAATCATATGAAATGAATGGATAGTTATAAACAAGAAGTTTGTAACTTAAACAAAAGAGGAAGTAAACACATACCTCCAACCATAATTGCAATAAGGTTAGGCATAAAAGAAAGTATAAATGCTAATAACTGAAAGAAAACTTATCCTAAATATACTTATGATCAAAGTAAACTCATGTTGATTAACTAAAGTAAAAAAACATGATAAATAAATATGTAAATTGAAACAAGTCTAGAATCCTATATATAAGCAAGTTAGCAAGGCTAGCATCCTAGCATAAGTAAACTAATATTCAAGAAAATAGTAAGTAAGTGTTGAAGTACAGTAAATACAGATTGAAAAACTATTATGGCCAAACAAGCCATCTAAACTGAAAAGATGCACAATAACTCACTTAGTCTACTGAGCTAAGGCAGAAGAACCAAACAGAAGAGTAGAAGTGCACCTAAAACTAGTACTGCCATATCAGAACACTGACTAAACAAGTCACAACAGTCAATTACTTACCAACTTTCTGACAAACTAGCATGAGTACCACTAGGTGGACTTCACTAACAAACTAGCGTTTGCACTACTAGGTCAAACAAAATCTGAAGAGGTAAACTAATTAAGTCACAACCTACTGAACTGAAAGTTAAAAACTAAAAATATTGGCTAATGATATTTATGCAATACAAATTAATATATGATATTTATCAAATACCCTATGTCCACCACCTATGTCCAAGGTATAAAGCTCAAATTCAAGGTAAGCAAAGCATTAATTTCAAAGTGAGCAAGAGACTCAACTAAAATATAGGTAATATCCTTTGTTGTCTAATTTATCTGTTCTAACTATTCCAAGTTAAACAAGCTTAGGATCTCCAAGTCCTACTATCGAGTGTAACTCTAACTCATGTCCTTATAAGTTAAAAACAATTAGGAATAGCTAAGTCATAATATGAATAAATCAATGTTGACTATAGAAGTAAAATAAATAATTAATCATCTTATTTTAATGATTTAAACAACTCAAACCCATCTTGATTAAGATAAATCAAGTTGGAAGGATTAAGAATTAAACTCCAAATATTGGGGTTTAATAACTTAATCCAAAGGTGATCCTAAAGGACTAAGGTTTAAAATCCAATCTTACGATTAAAGATTAAGGTATATCCTATTAAGTAAAGTCACACTTAATACGATGGATCTCTATTCTTAAGTCTAAGGTTGAAAGATTAAACAATCATAAACAAACTATAAAAATCAATAAATTAGTAAAACCAAGGTTTTACCCATTGAGTAACCTAATTTACTCAATAAATGAATACTAACCTAATTCTAATCCTGATTCATAAAGAATAAGATATTAAAAAACTAAGATGAACACTCAAGCACTACCCTTAACTAATCTTGAATTAAACATTTAAGAGAAGGATTAGAAAAAATAAAGGAGGCATGATGTGAGATTAAATTCACATATGAAGCTTAATAAATATTTAGAATTTACTTAAGGTTAAATTTAGGATTTTATATTTGAAAACTTAATTTATTGCCTAAATCAAATGAATTAAATTTAGAATCAATTTATTTACTAATTTTAATGATTAGGTTATGAATCTAAGGCTTAAGAGCACTTAAACCTAAATTTAAGCAAAATAACTATTTTGCCCCTACTTAAGGGTCTAAAAAACTACTTTTTTATTTAGGGCTCTAAATTAGTTATTTTTAATAGAAAATGATTACTTACTGCCTAACAAAAAATTAGACGATAAGAACACCCAATTTGGGTAAGAATTAAGTCTTGTGAGATCAATTTAAAGAATTTAACTCATAAGGGCAAATTGGTAATTTTACTTAATAAAGTCAAAGCATTTAGTCAACTTATTATTGCTTACTATTGAAAGATTCCATAGAGTCTAACAACACTAAATTTTGATATCTAATGGTTAAATTATAAGCAAATCAATTATGGGGTTTATTTATTTTTAAGGTTTAAGAATAGGTCAAAAACCTAACTTTTCTATTTAAAGTCAAAATTCAGCAAATTCAGTAGCTATAGCTTCCTTATAATCTATTGAGTACTTTAAATGGGTGTAGACACAATTCAGACTCCATTTGGTCAAGTTATAACCTAATTATGGTTAAAGGTAATTAGTGAGTGATTAGTAAAATTAATCACCAAATCACTAAACCAAATACACCACAAGGTTCTAATATACTCCATGAGCTATCAAAAACTTGAATCACTCAAATTGGATTGCTAATTATGCTAATCTTCACTAATCAAGTTTTGGGGTGATTAGGGCTACTTAAGATATTTAATCACCCAATCCTAAATTTTTTGCAATTTACTATGTATTAGGTCTTCTTGATCAAAATGGAATATTAGAAGACCTAATTTGGAGCTCAATTGACCAAGTTATGGTCAATTGAAGTTTTAGAGTTTAGGAGTATAATTAGGGTAAGATCCTAAAAGTGATTAGGCTAATTATACTCCAAACAGAATAATTAACACTACTAGAATGCTCCTAAGGATCTCCTGATTAACTTAGGACCCATATTGACTATGTTTGGATTAGTGTATGCAAAGTTATGGTTAATTAAAGATTAAGGGCATTTTGGTAATTAATTGGGGATCCTAAATGTCACTAGGTGAAATAATTATCCTACTCAAAATTAACCATTGCCATAATATTTCTTAATTTTTGCTGATCACAATGGTATATAATATTGTTATAATTGGAGTTATGGATTGAGAGTTATGAGTGCCTAAGTTTAGGTTTTAATCATTTAATTTAATTTAATTTAACAAAATTCATATATATTTTTTATATTTTATTTAATTCTGCAAGTTTAAATAAATCTGGTGATAGTGACAGGCTCCACGTACGTGTAGCAACCATCAGTTCATGCAAATAGTGTGGCGCAGGACCCACAGCTGATGTGGTAGGGGACAAAATCAATAGGCGGGACCTACGGCACTTCGATTCGCTCGGGCGGTCCCACAGGGCTTACAGCGCTGTGCAGTGGGCTCCGCAAGCCATGACATTGCCAACAGCACACAGGTCGGGCCCAGGCTGACCCGAAATGGGTTCATCCTCCTTCTGCGACCCGATGGCTAGGGCATCCGATTGTGTGCTAACCCGAAGGTTCCAGAGAGCAGGCCCCATACCAAAATGCTCAACTAGAGAAGATCTTCAAAATGGAGGGTGAACCCTCAAGTGAGGTAATCTGAAGAGCCTAAAAATACTAGCCCTATATTTCTAGGGTTCGAAGGAGATGAAGCACTGTGGAGTACTGTAGACGATCGACCAAACTTGCTTGATCGATCCCGCCTCGAATAAATAACACCGTACAACATTGATCCAATCATGAATTTAAGTATCAAAAAATGATTGCAAGAATCAAATAAGTATGTAGGGAGATCGAGACATACCTTTGATCAATGGCTCGAGAATTAGGGTTCACTCAAATGACTTGATTTGCTGCTTCTCAAAAGATCTGATCAAAAGATTTGAGATGGAGGGTCGAGAAGAGTTTTAAAGGAGCTTAGAAGCGGTTGGGTGTGGTAGATCTTCCATCTGCGAGCAAAGGCAGTTCGACGCATGCGCCGGAGCACCACACGTAGGGTTCGCGGAGGAAAAAAAACACGGACCATTCGATCGAACGGTCACAAATTGTCATTAGAATGGATGGAAATGGGAGAAATTACGAGATGATAAAGGATGGAGCCGTTAGGTTATTTAAATAAATAATATTATTTAAATTAATTTAAACTTATTTTATTAATTAAAATTAACCATTTAAATGCATTTCAAAAATTTCTAATAAATTACCCCTAGTTAATTGAGAGGTAAGGAACGCAACGACGTAATAGGATTTTTGTTTTGACCAGTATTTAATTATCTAAATTTTTGGGGTATTTAAAATATATTAAAATATTCATCGAAAATCCAACGACTTTCAAATGTTTCCAAAATATCACCCCTAGCTAATTTGGGGGTGATGAGCGCAATGATGAAGTTGGATTTTTGATTTGAGACCAAATTAAATATGTCAAATTCTAGGGTTCTTGAAATTTCCAAAATCAGGATTTAATCCATTTGACTCCTGATTTGGAATAGGTCTATGTAGTGAACTTGTAACGACTCAATTAAAGTACTAGAATCACAATCAGGACTTAGTTTAGTCCTAATTGACCTAAGACAAATGATGTGGTTTTAGGTACGCCTTAAATTAATTCTTACTTACTCATTTATGTTTCAGTATTCGATATTTTATGTTTTACTGGTAAATTCTTATCATAACTATTATAATAGGCACCTTAATGATAGAAGACAAATCTTGTAACATTCTTTTTGATACTAGAGCGAGTTAGTCCTTCATATCAGAAAATTGGCCTAAAACCCTTAAACTGCCGTCCTACTGCCTAACAAACTCACTAAGCATCGGGTTACCTTCCGGAGCCCGTATGCATTCCCAACAGTTTTGCAATTTAGATATCCCTATTGGTAAACAAAAATATGAAGCCAAACTGTTCATTTTGCTAATCACAATTTTTAATATAATACTGGGCATGAACTAGCTAAGCCAGCATGGTGCTTCAATTAATTGTCAAAAGAAGAAGATCACTTTGAGCAGTGGAAATCTGTCGCAATCTTTCATTGGCAAATTTAGTACTCAAGCATCATTAATTAGTTAGTTAAGAAAGGCTGCGATGCATACCTCGTAATTATGTTGGGAGAGAATAAATAAGTTGTGCCCCTTTTAGAGAATCAAATCGTTCGCGAATATCCTAATGTTTTCCCGAAGACCTATACGGTCTTTCTCCTATTAGAGAAGTAGAGTTTGTAATTGAAATAATTCCCAGAACACAATCGCTGTCAAAAGTTCCATATCATATGGCACCTAAGGAGCTTCAGGAATTGAACAAACAGCTTTGAGAGTTGCTCGAGAAAGGTCTCATTCGACCAAGTTCATCTCCATGGGGAGCGCCAGTGTTGTTCGTAAATAAGAAAGATGGATTGATGAGAATGTGCATCTATTTTAGGGAACTAAATAAGGTAACAACTATCAAAAACAAATACCCTCTGCCTCATATCGATGACTTATTCGATCAACTATCTGGAGCTAAAGTTTTCTCAAAGATAGACTTGCAATCTGGATATCACCAATTGCGAGTTAAAGATTCAGATGTTGAGAAAATAACATTTAGAATTCGCTATGGACATTATGAATTTTGGTAATGTTCTTTGGCTTAACAAATGTACCATCCATTTTTATGGATTTAATGCAACGCGTGTTGAAAGCATATTTAGATAAATTTGTCATCGTCTTCATCGACGATATCCTGATTTAGTCGAGAAGCAAAATGGATCATGAGAATCATCTGCGATTAGCATTAGAAGAACTTTGGAGTCATGAGCTATACGCTAAGTATTCCAAATGTAAATTTTGGCTTGACTCAGTCTCTTTCTTGGGTCACGTATAGACTCTCAAGGGATCAAAGTCGATCAAATAAAGTAAGCGCAGTTCAGTATTGGTCACAACCAAAATCCATGACCGATGTCAGAAGTTTCCTGGGATTAGCAGGCTACTATAGAAAATTTGTCAAGGGATTCTCACAAATTGCATCTCCTCTCACAAAGTTGACGTAGAAAGCAGTACCTTTTATCTGGAGTCCAGAATGTGAAAAGGTGATTCAATCGTTAAAGTATGCTCTTTCCTCTGCATCAGTTCGAGCCTTTCCTAAAGAAGGTCTCGACTACCAAGTCTATACTAATGCATCTGGCATAGGTTTGGAATGCGTGCTGATGCAGGAAGGGAGAGTTATAGCCTATGCATCTCGTCAACTAAAACCGCATGCAAAGAACTATCCTGTCCATGATCTCAAACTAGCAGCTATAGTTTTTGCTCTAAAAATTTGGCGTGATTATCTTTATGGCATCCAGTGTTCCATATTCATCAATCATCAGAGCTTAAAGTACATCTTCACCCAGCATAAATTAAACTGTTGCCAGTGAAGATGGCTCAAGTTAATAAGCGATTATGACTTGAGCATCTAGTATCATCCAGGAAAAGTGAACGTCATAACTGATGCACTCAGTCGTCATGCTACTCTGTCTTCCATGATAACATCAAGCTCGCTAGAGGAAGAATTCAGAAAGCTTGAAATTAGGCTAGTGCGTGATGCTATGCTAAGCATGCTGATATCCATGGGTTCAGTTGAACCAATATTTCATCGCGATGTCTCCATCTCTAAAGTTTAAACTGGAGATCAAAAGTGGTCGTTGCTTTGATCTTCAGCTTCGAGGTAATATAATCTACCAAGAAGATTGTCTATGGATTTCCAAATCCATGCAACAAGAGATTTTGATAGAAGGTCACAATTCTGGTTACCAAGTACATCTTGGCAGCACCAAGATGTATCATGATCTTAAGAAATCATTCTGGTAGCCTGAAATGAAGAAGAGTGTGGCTGAATTCATAGCAAAGCGTCATGCTTGTAATCTGGTTAAGGCTAAACATCAGAAGCCCGGAGGACTTCTCCATCCTCTGGCAATTCTTGAATGGAAGTGGTTCGATATATATATAGATTTTGTTATGGGTTTACCTAAAGCAAGATCCAATGCCCATTCGATTTGGGTCATTGTCGATCGACTAACCAAATCAGCACATTTTATCCCTATGCATCAAACTGATTCTGTTGAGGAATTGGTGAAGCTTTACATCAAGGAAATTATCAGGCTCCATATCCAAGATCTATCGTATCTAATTGAGATAGTCATTTCACTTCTAAATTCTAGCAAGCAGTGCATCAAGACTTGGGGACTACTCTAGCCATGAGTACCTCTTTTCACCCTCAGACCAATGGACAGATGGAAAGAGTCAATCAAGTCTTAGAAGATCTTCTTTATCTCTGTATTCTGGATTTCGAAGGTTTCTGGTAAGATCATATTCCTCTTGTAGAGTTTGCATACAACAACAATTTTCAGGTGAGTATCGACATGGCTCCGTATGAAGCTCTGTATGGTAGGAAATGTAGCACTCCTTTTGCATGGTCTAAAACAAGCATTGTTCAACTATATAGCTCAGAATTAGTTGAAGAAACTAATCGTAAGATTCAACTAATTTAGTAAAGAATCAAAGCAGCTCAAGATCGCTAGAGTAAGTACCATGATGCTCATCACCGTACTCTGGAATTTGATGTTGGAAATTTTGCGTATCTTAAAGTCAGTCCAATGAAAGCATGTATCATTTTGGTGTAGCTGGGAAGTTAAGTCTCCGCTACGTCGGACCTTTTAAAATCCTAGAGAAAATTGGTTCTATAGCTTATCGATTGAAGCTTCCTGAAGATTTCTCTACAATCCATAATTTGTTCCACGTCTCCTCTCTGTGGAGATGTCTTTCTAATCCATCTCATCTAATTTAACTTCTAGCAGTATCTCTCCAGCCGGATCTTTCTTAATACAGAGGAGCCGATTAAGATCTAAGCCCATGATCAAAAGCAGCTGAGAAATCGCTCAATCTCAATGGTAAAGGTTCAGTGGAGGAATCGCTCTTTAAAAGAATCAACTTGGGAGAAAGTGGCAGATATGAGAAGAAAGTATCCCAGTCTCTTTGAAAATCCAGGCATCCATTAATTTTTTGAATTGTAATTCTATTCTTAAAATTCCTGCATGTTTGTCTTCTCTCTTGAGATGATGTCGTGGGCGACATCGTTCTTAAGTGGGGGAGTCTGTAACAATCCTAAGTTGTTACCCTACTAATCTATTGCTTAATTAATCTTTAATTTTAATACCATTACTTTTAGAACACCAAATAAATCCTATCATGAAAATTGGAAGTCCATTGGATTCTCTTAGTCAAGATAGCATTTTGATCAGTCTAGATACCCTAATTTAGACCTAAAATATTTTGATCTCAGAATTAAATTATGATTGCATTTTTGAATTCATCACCCTTAAATTAGCTAGGAGAGAAAGTTTTGTGTAATTTAAAAGTCATTTAGGTCATAATTCATATTTAATTAAAATGGGTTAATTGCATAAAAGGGTTCCTAATCTTTCCAAATTGCAAATATATCTCTAAAACTAAATTAACGGCCGGGATTCGCTTTGCGGACAGCGGGCGATCCGCTGCGGAGCCCGGGTCATGAAAGCGGAGTCCCGCAAATCTAACCGTCGCGCTTAAATAATCGACGGTTAGGATTAGATCACGTGGAACCACGGATCAGTCGTCAGATCCGCTCCGTAAATCCTGCGGCGTGGATCAAATTGAATCCGGCCATTAGGATCCAAAGGATCAAGATCATCGCGCTTTTCTGATCGATCCATCAGACGACTCCGGACCCTCCCAGCACTGTGGACCTTCATCCCCACTCGCTCGTGCACCCGACCAAAGATCCTCCCCATACTGCCAGTTGCCTGGCTTGTCCCCGCACTTGCGCCTCATGCTTAGCAAGCCATTGGGGATCCTCTCGTTATGGCTAGGTGCCCTAATCGGGCCTTGTGGCCCGACTGAGCTCAAATTAGAAATTTGAGAGCTCGGCCATGGACCGATCAATCGAGTCCTCCCTAGCCCAATTCAGCTCTTTGGAAGCTTCCCTGAACTCCTCTGAGGCTATAAATAGCCTCAGCAATCATCCCTCTACCCCTTTGCTGCTCAATTGCTCTCAATTTCCCCTGCATTCTCGTCGCCATTGTTGGTATGCCAAGCTTCCTCCAGGCAATTCTAGGAGCTCCCGAACTGCTGATAGTAGGCTCTCCTAATGTTCAGAATTCTTTGTAGCGTCTAGAAGCTCAACTAAGGCCAGCCATTCCCTCATTCGATCATCCCGAGCTATCCCGTCGAACCAGGTACCCCCATTTGCAAACCTCGAGCCAATGAGGCTTGGGCTCTTCTCCATTTGATGTGTACTGATGCTTATTGTCATTTCAAAATCATTGCTATCAAAATTAAGCCATGAGCTAGTCCCAATTGATTGAATCAATTGATCTGGCTAAGTCCTTAAAGAACACCTCGGGTCGAGTAAGGGCCCCGGCATTCCAGCCCACCTTAGGCCCTCAGACCAGGAAGCTTCGATCCATCTCACCTCCCTGATGGTGTAGGGATCGAGCCCTGGGTCTGGCATGGCCTCTGTGGGGAGACCTGTCTCCCCATAGTAGCCCCATTGAGGGAGCTCTCGGGTGTGTAGGGTCCTGTCAACCCAGACTGCCTCACAGAGGGCTACGAGTTCCCTTCGACACGCCTGACCACGGTGAATGTGTAGCGACCATCGGTTGGTCGTGCCGTGGTCGAAATGCACCGGAATTGGCCGATTATGGTTCCCCTAATCGAGTTCTTCCATCATGATGAAGGATCGGGGATGAAGCCCCTGTGCGGGTCGGGCCGACCCGTGACCCGCGCAGTAAGACAGTCCCGGGTCCTCGGGCCCCGGACAACCAGCGTCCTTTGGAATCGGGCTGAACCTATTTAATTAATATCTGATTAATTAGAATTATTTTCCGTAAGGAAAATAATCAAAATAATCCAATTAATCAAATCATAGGAAAAATAAATTAGAAAAATATAATTTAAATTAATTAAATAACTTTTAATCCACTGGTTCAAACCCTATGATATTACATATCAAATTGATCAAAAAATTCTCAGAAATAAGAATATAAAATAATATTGAACATCTAATGGTTAGATTTTTTATTTTTGCCTAATTATGTTAGATCTTAATTAGAGTTGATTATCATGTATACTTATCCAAATTCCATAATTAGGGTGCCATTAATTTTCTTATGACTAGTAGAATGAATGTGCTAAGTATATAATTTTTTTGATCTCTATATTTCAAATTATGCCATAATCTTGTTAAACCATAATTAGTGAAAATTAGGGTTTTAATCATTGGATCTTAGCAAACTTAGTCTCTGATTTATTGTATGATACTCTGATGGTTGAATTAGTTTAGGATTTGATTAGCATTAATTACTTGTTATTTTTCTGAACTTTTCTGTTATTATGCTCCATAATAGTAAGGTAGCTATATTTAAACCATGTATGCCAATTTATGATGTATAAATTGAATAGACCTAAATTTGAGAACCTAAATATCTTAATTAAACTTAAGAAGTCTTAAGACACTGATAAAGCTATTAAGACATGATCTAAGTCTGAGATTGGCACTAATAATACATCCTTAATCCACTGATTTGACATTTGACCTATGAATAAATACTTGATCTTAATTAGACCAGAGTAGGGGTTAAACCCTAATCTATTTGATTAAGATCCAAACTCTTAAACCTTAATTAAATGGCTTGATTATAAGATAATGCAATTGACATTATTCCAATAATGCACCTAATTTGATATTGATCTTAAACCATTGAATTAGAAATAATAAGAATAATAAATAAGCTATATGATTGAATAATCTGAATCTGAGCTTTGGATCCTTAATTTTCTCCTAAATAAGACTATTAGCATAAGATGATTAACAAAATTGTAATAATTTAATAAACTGATCTAACTCTAACAATATCCTGAATTTGTCCCTACGATTTTAGAATAACATATGATCAGGTGATCTAATCATCTGATTTGACTACTATAAACCTAAATAATAAGTAAAACCTATAATTGTAAGTGAGAGTGTGGGATCTCAAGTATCTCACTATTAAGCTCGTATCTAAAATATTTTAAAAGACCTTAATTGAAGATATATTGAAGTAGGAAAACTCATGCAAACTTATTGAGGTAGAATTTTAGATGATCCCTTTTACCTTAGAAATTGATCTTTGTACCTTGTGGTAGAACTTACCTAAGATACTTAGACTGAAATCCCTTCATTGTGGTAAGATCTATACTGGGTGATCTTTGATCACATTTTTGGAGCCTTGTGTAGGACTCACTCATTTGGCATAAGGATTGATAGTATTGATAAATCCTTGTTGAATAAATAGAATTGTTGAATCTCGATTATTGGAAGGTATAGTAGGGTATACCCATAATACTGGCTTATCCCAGTATTATTCAAGATTGGTTGATTCATCTTAGTATAGATTATGTCTATGTTCTATCCTACAAGTTTAGTATGGCATAGTCTCACTTAGACTAAATCATTCAATCCTAAGGGTGTTATGATCAGGGAATTTAGATCATTAGTTTATTTGAATAAAATCACCATCGGGCAATACCTCCTATCGAAGATCACTTCCATAGGTGTGCTTCAAGCAAACTATGTGATCCTAGCCACCCTCGTTAGAACACTAAGCGTGCTTGTGAACTGGGTATTTTAATAGCTTAGTTTGAGATACAAATTGTCATCGGGTGATGCCTCCTATCGAAGATCGCTTTGTTAGGGTGGCTTAATTAAACTAAGAGTTAGAAACTGCCCTTCTTGGAAACATGCTATATATATGTGTATAACACCTCCCCATCTGATGATTTATAACTAAAATCTCAACTTTAACCAATTATCATTATAAAAACTAGGAGTCAGAATCCTTCTAGCAGGATTCTGCACAATGGAGACTCTAAATTCAATATCGGTATTTCTATGCTTTTATGGATTTCTGAATTTTTACTCAGGTAGTATAGAAGCATGAACATGAGCATAAGCATGAGCATGATGAATGATCTCAGTAGTGGTGTATGAGTATCAGTGATGACTTATGGGTTACGGAATATTGCATACATTGACTGGAAAATTTCAGGATGCATCAGCATCACACTAAACTGTATTCTAAACTGGATGTATGTACACATTGGACCGTATGACTCATAGCCTTTCAGTGATAGTTTTGTTACATATCCGTGGCATACCGTGTTGTGGCATATTTGGATGTATGATCCCAATGACATATAGAATAGTATTGGACATTATTACATTGGTTTATGAGCCTTTAACATTTTCACTTATTTTTAGTATTCAAATTTCAGTTCAGTTTCACTTTGTACAGTCTTTACAGTTTTAGTTACTCTGCGCCTTTTTTTCAACTTTTCTACAGCTTATTTACTTTAATGTCCATTTGTATTTACTTTAGTACTACTTAGTTTAGTTGCATTGTGTTAGACTTCTTGTCTAATACGGGGTACTTTTGGGATCCGGCAATCTGCTAGATCCCAAGCAGCTTGTTGAGACAGGGCAGGAGGACTTGCAGGAGATCCAGGAGGAGTACGTGGAGCCTTAGTGGATCCATCTTCCACCTTTTTATCTTAATATTTTATGCTTTCAATACTTTAGATAGACTTTACTTTTACCTCATTTTAAATGAGTTTGTAATAATTCTGAATATATTTTATTTTTTCTTTTTTGAGATGAATGATATTACTAATCTGTGATGAATATATTCTTGATAGTTTGCTTTAGCTTCTGTACTCTATTATACTACTACTTTACTTAGTATAGTGATGTGATCATCATACTGGAAATGCAGATATGTTAGAACATTTTAGATTCTTATCCACTTTGATGATCTAATGTATGTGTTAATCTAATACTTAAGATAAGTACTCTACTCTTATCTTAAGTATTGACTCTCTATCCTACCCTTGGGATTGAGTCAGCAGCCCTTCAGTGTGGCTCAACTTTTACCTATTCGGGAAGATAGGGTGTGCCCTTTTTCCCGAGTAGCGCACCGCTCCACCGCCGAATTACGATTCACTTCTCTTTTGCGCACGGCGCAAGGGCGGGGCGCTACAGAATGCTTCCCAAAAAGCTTCTACAAATAAGTCCCATGATATGTCTTCCAGCTCATATCATTTGAAGTGAGTCTCCCAAACCTTAGCTTACTAATACTCTGCTTCTTCTTGCAGTAGATAGGTGGCTAGATGCATAGTCTCAGAGTTAGGACATTTAATGCTCATCAAGTTCCTTTCTATTGTTCTTAACCACATCATTGTATCTATTGGGGATAGACTTCCATCAAAAGTGGGAGGTCTCAATCTTAAGAAACTGTGCAATATCCCATCGACAGACTGATGGGAAGTATTTGAAATATGAAGAGCAGGGGATGCGAAAGATGTGCTGGCAGCAGTAGATGGCAAAATAGACACCAACTTTTGAATAGCTAGCTCTTGTTGGCTCTGATTTTCCAACATGGTCTTTACGATGTTTCTGAGTGAAGTTACCTCATCGGTATTATTATTAGCATTGGATGCAACTGCAGTGTTGCTAAGAGTGTTATTCTGAGCTATAGCAGGATTTATTCTGAAACTAAAAATGACTATCTTTAGTCTAAGGAAGAGAGCATTAAACATTTGTTGATTTCTCATTATTCAGTTGATAAAACTTATTACAATTAAAAAAATACAAAATATAGCCATAACATAATAGTTTGGACTTTAATAATAGTCATATTTTATATATCTAGTGATGAAAACTAGGCGAAAGCCTTCAAAGGTGGCTTCTTGACACTCTCTTCGAGATCTTCTAGCCAGTTGGCGATAGGTGGTAACCCACCATTCTCCAGCTGCGTCAAAAAGAAGATATGTCATTAGAGTGACCTTAACATCATCCAACCGCCCCATTATTTCAAAGATAGAATCCACTCTTTTAAGCCACTCCTAGGATAGAATAAGGAAGTCCAATCCTCTATATATAGCCTCTAGCAACATCTTGTCCAACACTAATATTCCTTGATCCAAGATGTTATCTATATTTCTTCCATACCTCTGGCCCATTTAAAAATTGACAGACGGAAATACACATCTGCATTTGCACGCAAGTGTATGTGGTCTGAAGTAATAAATTGAAAGTTTAATTTCTGGGATTTTTCGATCCTCAGGGAACGGGTGTTCCGATACCAAGTTGTATTTTCTTTCACTAATGTTTAGATGACAAATTTGGTTGATTTTGTTGGTTCCTATTTAGCGATACAAAAGACCTTACATAAAGATACTAGTTTGATTAAAGGGAGAGAGTTGAGATTTCATTGTAATACCTGCAAAGGTTAGTGAGATGACTTTATTGTTGACTGTATACCTTAGATTTATTTACTTTACTAAATCAAGTGAACACCATTGGAATCGAAGTACCCTCCAATTTTATTAGGTTTAAGTTTAGTGCTTAAGAAGAACTCTTTTGGGTTCTTCCTTAGCACATAAACTCTCCTGAGATTAAGTTTCATTAATTAGAATTTTGACTTCTTACATCTAGGTTACCATAAGATATATCATATTTTAGATGATCTCTTAAGCAAGATTTCCATTTACCATGCATCATGTGCTTCACACACAATTTAGCTAGATGGGAGGATGCATTGGGTCAAAGGATTATGTCACATCATCCATTAAAGTTCCCAATATCCTCTAATCCCTTCTACTTTGCTGAGCAATAGAGCAAGGTTAATGGAGAACTTAGTTCTCAAGCATCAATTTTTTAGCAGAGCTACTAAGGGAGGGTGCAAGTGAGCTTGAGAATTCTGTCACATAATTCTCAGCTCTACTAGCACTACCTTCCTTGCTCTTACCCAATTGATGAGCATTGGAACACAAATTCTCTTAAATAATATAATTTAGAATTTTGTTCATCCAAGCATTCATTCTAACATTAAATACAAATGATAAAAATGATTTTTGATTACATTTAAACAATGTCATCACACACCATTTATCCCTTACATATTCTTACAACTACATCTCAACCCTCTCCAAGGGGTTCTTAGTCTTCCATTACTAAGTAAGAAAGAGCATACATACAAAGAAAAGTGAACATCGGCATCAGTTCATGGCAAGAAATAAATCAAGGGAGTTTAGGAGAAATACAAGGAATCACCCATAGGTTTTTAGAGGTTCTCTTGACTCTTCCTACGCTGTCCTCTTGAAGCTCCACCCTTCGTTCTTTGCTGTCTTCCTTTTCTTCTTATTCTTGGTCCTCTTTTCCCCTTGAAGAGTTTTCCCTCTTTCTCCTCCTGCAATCTTTCTTTTTGGTTTTTGAATAACAAAAGTTGGAACCCTTTCTCAACCTTAAAGTCTCCTTTTTATAGACTTCCTTTCACCTATTTAAAATTTAATTCAGCAAACAAATCCCATTTAGAAATTTGTGCTTTGATTAAATGATTATTCATTTATTTCCTTGGCAATGAAGGGATTTAGGCTATTTGTATTTATGTTTTATTGAGTAAGAAAATTAAATTAACCTCTTGCTCTTCCCCATGATAGCTTAAATATGTGCCTTTTATAATATTATTTATAATAAAAATTCCTCAATTTTTATTGCATTCACCCCTTTCATCTTCATCATATCTTTAATTTATTTCTTTATGAATTAATTTTTGAGAATGAGAAGTTTTAAATTAATTTGATATTAATTTCAACTGTGGGAAGGGAAAGAATTCAATTATTTGGCCTTCCCTATGTTGCCTTAAATGCATATTTTTGGCAAAAACTTCATCGGGCGCTGCGGTGCGCTGTAGCAGCAGCGTTCCAAACACTGTTCCACTGCGGCGCGCTGCAACAGCAGCACTCCAAACACTGTTCTTGCATAAAAAATATTATATTTTCTTTGGTTGTCGTAGTGTCTGTTGTGGCGCGCTATAGCAAATTAACTTTCAAAATACTATTCTAATAATTCAGCTATAGTTTAAATGATTAATAAAACATTTTGTTGTGGCACGCTGTGGCGCTACAACTGAAAATACTTCAAAAACGTGGATCAATTAATTCACATAAGGTGTTAAAAAATGATAATTTACCCGCTGCGGCGCACAACAGCGGAAGTATTTTCGAAACACTGTTCAATTTTTTGTTATATGATTTTAATTTATTTTCGAGAAATGACGCTGTGGCGCGCTGCGTTAATTTTCTCCCAAAATTGCGTATTTAAGCCAAATTTTAATTTACTCATCTTTTATCCTGAAAAGCAGCGAAAGCACATCAAAATATATAATTTTAATAAAAAAGTGCTTACTTTTATTAACCTATTTTAATATAAATCTTGGAGTAATCAAAAATCAAATTCCCACATGGACTCAAATTCCTTGAGATAATCCGTGATCAACATCTCCTATAAGGTTTATCAAACTTATTAAGTTCATTGAGCGATGTATTAGTTTATATATAAGTTTTTATACTTAAGCATTTCACATACATATTTTTGTTCCTTATTTTAATAGGTGTGAAGAAACAAACTTGATCTTGAATTGGGAAAAATGTCATTTCATGATCGAAGAGGGTATTATCCTTGGTCATTTGATCTCTAGGAAGGGAATAGAAGTTGATAAGGCTAAGGTTGATATAATTGAAAAACTCCCACCTCCTATCAATGTAAAAGGAATCAAAAGTTTCCTTGGATATGCAGGATTTTACAGAAGGTTCATTAAGGACTTTTTCAATATAAGCTTGTCGTTGTGTAGACTACTAGGAAAGGATGTCAAATTCAAATTTGATGAAAAATGCTTAAAAGGTTTTAATGCTATTAAAACTACCTTAAATCTCCGCTTACAAAAAAACTACCCCAAATTGGGATATCCCTTTTGAATTTATGTGCGATGTGAGTGACCTTGTAGTTGGTGCAGTCCTTGGACAGCAAAAGAAACAAACTATCTATTCAATTTACTATGCTAGTAAGCTCCTGGATGATGCCAAAAGAAATTATGCCATCATAGAGAAAGAACTTTTGGTCGTCATATTTGCATTCACTAAATTCAGGTCATATCTCATTGGGTCAAAAATTATTGTTTACACTGATCATGTGGCCATTAAATATCTCATTCAAAAGAAATAAGCAAAACCTTGATTGATACGTTGGGTGCTGCTCTTGCAAGAATTTGATCTAGAAATCCATAATAAAATGGGGAGCGAGAACGTGTTAGCTGACCACCTATCTAGATTGACCCACCAGGGAAATGATGAATTATCTGATATTAGTGAGTTGTTCCCCAATGAGAAGTTGTATTTTATTGCATCGACAAACCCTCCATGGTTTGCTGACTTTGCAAATTATCTTGTAGGAGGAGTTATACCAAATGACCCGAACTTCCAACAAAGGAAATTTTTTTTTGCCAATATAAAAAATTACTTCTGGTATGATCCCTTCCTCTATAAGTGTTGCAATGATCAACTCCTAAGGAGATGTGTGCCCAATTCAAAAATTAAGAACATCCTCTACCATTATCACACATCCCTTTATGGAGAGCACCATGGATTTGATCTAACTGCCACTAAGGTGCTTCAATCTGGGTTCTCTTAGCCACATTTGTTCAAAGATGCTGCTGAGTATGTTAAAAATTGTGATAAATGCCAAAGAACTGCAAACCTGAGCAAAAGGGATGAGCTTCCCTTAAATGGGATCTTTGATGAGGATTTATTCAATATTTGGGGAATTGATTTCATGGGGCCTTTTCCTTTATCCCAAATGAACATGTATATTCTTGTTGCTATTGAGTATGTTTCTAAGTGGGTAGAGGCGCTTGCTTGTGTGAACAAGGATGCTAAAACTGTTATCAAATTTCTCAAGGAGCATGTACTTGCTAGATTTTGTACTCCTAGATTCATGATAAGAAATAGGGGAAAGCATTTCTATAATAGGCAGCTTGAGAGTTTGCTAAGAAACTATGGAGTAAAATATAAGGTGGGAATTGCATACCACCCTCAGACTAGTGGACAGGTGAAGTTTCAAATAAGGAACTAAAGCAGATCCTAGAGAAGACAGTGAATCATAACATGAAAGATTGGACATCAAAACTTCAAGATTCCCTATGGGCATATAGAACTGCTTTTAAAACTCCCTTAGGAATGTCCCCGTACAAACTTTTGTATGCTAAATCTTGCCATTTCCCCGTAGAGCTGGAACAATGTGCCTTTTGGGCCATTAAGAAATTAAACCTAGACTTTCAACAAGCAGGAGTAAAGAGAATGTTGCATTTGAATGAGCTTGACGAATTTAGATTGAACGCTTATGAAAGTGCCAAATTGTACAAAGAAAAACAAGAAAAAGGCATGATAAATTAATTAAACCTAAGCATTTTGACCAGGAATGAATGTACTCCTTTTTAACTCAAGTTGAGATTATTTCCAAGTAAATTGAAGTCAAGGTGGACGGGTCCATTCACAGTGACAAAGGTCTACCCTCATGGAGCCATATATGTCACTTTAAGTGAGGGAACTTTCAAAGTAAACCAAAATCTAGTGATTGGAAAAAGTGAGTAAGCTAATGAGTGTGATAGGCTCCTATAGGGCTTCATGATCACAAAGAACTAGAAAAGGGATGAAAAAAAATATCTCTCCTTAAAGCTAAAAAAGGAAAAAAAATAAAAATAGGGATGATGAAAAATATCTCCCCATAGAAAAAATGAAATAGGATGATGAAAAATATCTCTCTTGAATATTGAGTATCTTTGTGATTTATAAGAAGGAGCATATATGGCATAAAACTCTTTGTCACTTACAGTGTAACAACCCAAGTTATTACTTAGGTCATTTAAGACTAATATAAGTCCTAATTATAATTTCAGTTCACTAATTAAGTTATTAGAAACCTACCACAAAGACCTAGTCCAAATCAGGAGTCAATTGGATCAATTCCTAATTTTGAGAATTTCTAGAAATCCTAAAAATTGACCTATTTAAATTGACCTCAAATTAAAAATCTAACTTCACCATTACACTCACCACCCCCAAATTAGCTAGGGGTGATGTTTTGAATGCGATTGGAAGATGTTGGATTTTCGTCAAATATTTTAATATTATTTAAATACCCCAAAAATTTGAATAAATAAATACTCATTAAATCAAAAATCTGATTGTGCCGTTGCATTCCTCACCTCTCAATTAGCTAGGGGTGAATTATTGAAATTTTTTAGAGCCTATTTTATAGTTCAATTTTAATTAAGAAAATCAATATAGTTAAAGAAATTAAAAAAAACTATTTCTTATTTTTCCATATCGTGGGCCCCTCTTTTAGTTTCGGTCAATGGTCTTAACAGACTGCCCCGTTAATCTGAATGGCGCATTTTCGGCATCGTTCGATCGGGACGTCCGATCGGACGGTCCCGATCCAGTCCTCATTCGAGGCTAAGACATGGCCGCGATGACCCATTACTTTTATTCTATTGGCTGAGTCGGATGTCGTCAGCTGAATTGAAAATTAATTATAATTATAATAACCGAATTAAGTTATTTAAACTAATTAAATTAAAATGAAATATTAATTGTACCAAACTTTAAATACTCATAGATTTAAGTATAATTATTCAAATGCAACCATATTATATATCATTTTGATCAGTAGAAAATAAGGATCATTATGGAACTATCAATTTTCCAATTGGAGGTGTTTATCACATAGTGACATTTAGGACCCTTATATTGAACCATAATTGTCCCAAAATTTCATTTAACTATATCTTTGTGCACACTTGCCCAAATATACCCAATATGGGTCTTAAATTAATCAGTAAACCCTCAGGAATATTCTTATAGGGTTAATTTCTTTATTTGGGTGATATTTAACCTAATCACTTTTGGACCCAAACCATAATCTTCCAAGGCTCATAACTTTTCACACACTAGTCCAATATAAGCAATATGGGTCTTAAAGTGATCAAAAAAGCCTCAAGAACAACCTAGTAGTATTCATTTCTTTGTTTGGATTAAGATTTGCTTAATCACTTTTAGGACCTAACCTTAATTATCCTATTTAACCATAAGACTTCAATTGACCATAACTTGGTAAATGAGCTTCAAATTAGGTCTTCCAATATATTATTTTGCTTAGGAAGGCCTAATTAATAGTAAACTTTAATAATATTTAAGATCCAATAATTAGATCTCTTAATCAACCCTAATTACCTTAAAACTTGATTAGCCAATAGTAGCATAATTAATAATCTAAATTGAGTAATTTTAGTTTTTGATTACTCATAGAATAGAGTAGATACTAATTGTATGGTTGGTTTAGTAATTCTATGATTCATTTTATTAATCACTCACTAATCACCTAAACCCTAATTAAGCTATAACTTAACCAAATGAGGTCCAATTTGGGTCTACTCCCAATTAAAGTAATTAGTGGATTATAGGAAAGCTATAGCCACTGAGTTTACTAAATTTGGACTCCAATTAGAAAAGTTAGATTTTTGACCCCATTTAGGAAACCCTAATTTCCATAATTAAACTTAAAACTTGTTTTGGCTATAACTTAGCCAATACTTATCAAAATTTAGTGATTTTAGGTTCTATGGAACCCTTAGACAGTAATCTTTAATAAATTGATAAAAAATTTAAAATTCAATAGGTACAATTACCAAATTTCCCCTATGAGTTAAATTTCTTAATTTGATCTCATAAGAGTTAATAATCATCCAACATTTATGTACTTACTTTCTAGCTTCATATTAGACAGTAATTAATCATTAGCCACTAAAAATTTTTAATTTAGAGCCTTAATTCAAAAAGTAGATTCTTAGACCTTAAGGAGCGACAAAATGGTCATTTTGCCCAATTTTAGGGTTTAATACCTTGTAAATCTTAAATTCATGTTTTAATCCCTAAAATCAGTAAGCAAAGTAATTTAAAATGTATTTCCAGTAATTTAAGCCATTAATTTAGTTTTAATCAAAATGCTTAATTTTTCCTTCCTTAAGAAAATTCTAAGTAATTTTAGCTATATGATGTGAGATAAATCTCACTTTATCTCACATCATACCTCTTCTTTAAACCTCTAATTATTTTTCCCAATCTTTCCTATATTATTAGTTAGGTTTGGAGCTTAAGTGTTCATCTTAGTGTTAAAGAGCTCATTCTTTAAGAGTTAGGATTAGATCTTAAGTTAGATTTCATCTATTGAGTAAAATAGGTTACTCAATATATGAAGCCTTGATTTTACTAATATATAGATTTTTATAGTTTGTTTATGATTATTTGAACTTTTAATTATAGACTTACGAATAGAGATCTATTCTATTAAGTGTGACTTTACTTAATAGGAGTTACCTTAAAACTTAATCTGTGAGGTTGAGTAGTAAAACCTAGTTCATTAGGATCACCATTTGGATTAACTAATTAAACTCCAATATTTAGAGTTTAATTCTTAATCCTTTCATCTTAATTTAGCTAATCAAGATATTTTGGGTTGCTTAAAATCATTAAAATAGGTCATTTGATTTATTATTCAAGTTAGATAGTCGACATCGACTTATTTATAATTAGAACCTAGCTAGTTCTAATTATTTTCAATTTGTAAGGTCGTGAATCTGAGTTACACTCGATAGTAGGATATGGAGATCCTGAACTTGTGTAATTCAGAGTAGATAAAATATATAAATTAGACAATAATAGATATCACCTATGCCCTAGTAGAGTCTCTTGCTCACTTTGATATTTGATGCTTTGCTCACCTTGCTTTGAGCATTATACCTTGGTCACATGTATTAGACATAGGATATTTGATGAGTATCTTGTGTCAGCTTTGAATTTGCATAAATATCAGTTTCATTATTGGTGCTTTGAGATCTAATTAGTCTGCCTCTTCAGAGTTGGTTCGACCTAGTAGTCAGAACACTAGTTTGTTGGTGAAGTCCACTTATTAGTTTATTGGAAAGATATAGCAGCGTTGGTTTGACCTAGTAGTGGGAACACTAGTTTGTCGGTGAAGTCCACCTAGTATTTCACTTACTAGTTTATCGAAAAAAAATAACAGATTTGATTCAGCCTAGTAGAATGAACACTAGTTTGTCGGTAAAGTCCACATAGTGGTTCATTGGCTAGTATGTTGGAAAAAGGGAATATATTGAATTTGTTGTGACTTGAGGAGTCATTGTTCTGATATGACAATACTAATCTTAAGTATACCTCTTCTTTTGTTCTTTTGCCTTAGCCCATCAGGCTAAGTGAGATTGATATTTTCTTTTAGTTTGATTGGCTTAATAGCCAGGATAGTTTTAGTTCACTACTTTTAGTTGACTTTTCTGCATTTTGCACTTACTGTCTTTCTGCATCTACTAGTTGTATTTACTTATAGGATGCTATTCTTGCTTGCTTGATTATATATACATAGGATGTTAGTCTTGCTTTCAATTATTTAATTGATTCACAAGTCCTTTTACTTTATATTGATTAGCATGAGTTTATATTGATCATCAATATATTTAGGTTGAGTTTTCCTTTCAGTTATATTAGTACTTTGTCTTTAATTTATAACTAACCTTGTTGCAGCTATTCTTGGAGGTATATATTTACTTCCCATTTTATTAAGTTATAGACTTATGGTTTATAAATGCCTTTCTCTTTTATATGCATTTTGCTCCTTTACTGCTTATTTTAAATGTAAGGTTTATGGTGATATCTAAATTAACAAAAAAATTACAGCCTAAAATATGCTTAGACATTTTGTCTAATTATATTTTTTTTATTGTTGGCTAGGGCCCTATCATTGTGAAACCGACAATGGTAGACTCCGAGCTATTTGAGGTTTTGGAGCCTTCTGAAGATTGGATTCAGAAGGAGGATCGAGTTGTAGAAGATCTTTAGTTCTTTTCTTTTCTATATTGTGAGGCTGAGTGTTGTCCTTTCTATTTCAGTTCTTAACTTTAAAAATGTTGTAAAAAACAAGTTTAATTGTATTTTTTTATTGCTTTTATTATGGGATGTATGTTCTTACTTTTGCATTGTGATGGGATAGATGTTACTATTTTACTTCCGCACTCTGCCTTCATGTATGTATCATTTAGTGAATATCTATTATAAATGGCAATTCCCTTAATTATAATGGGTTAGGATGTGTGCCTAATTTATTTATAAGTGAGGGACTTATCATTTGATGACCACTTCACCGTAATCATGTTAACTTAAGAGTTAACAGGACCATGGCGGGTCGGGCCACCACACACAGCCTCACTAGTTTAGGGAATTCTAAAGAACATCTCCCATCATGAAGTATCTTGCAAGCTTAAAATTGGAGACTAGATAAGCAACCAAAGATTATAATTGGAGTTAGAAACGCTTAGGTGCTGTACAATTTGAAAGATAATAATCTTCCAATTGATATTAAAACTTTGACTCTCATACTTTAAAAATAAAAAAATCATTTTTTGAGCTTACTCGAGGACGAGCAAGAATCTAAGTATGGGGGTGTGATGAATCTATAATTTATACTATAAATAAAGGAAAATCTCATTCAAGTCCATATTAGAAACAACCTACTTTAATAAAATACTACTTATTTTTAGGAAAAACAAGAGCACAATAAATTATGGGGAATATGGAGCGTTTTTGCAATTTCTAGGAGAAAACTGCTACAAGCGCGCTGCAGCGCTCCATAGTGTGCTTCGGCTATTGACGAGCAGAAAGCACTAATCTAAAGGGATTCCAGAAATCTGGAGCGATTCTGCAACAGTGCGCGACAGTGCGCCATAGCGCGCTACCGCGGAGGATGAATCGAACTTAATTCGCTACACTGCGCTACCGCGGTTAAATTTTCAAACTTAAATCGCTACAGTGCGCCACAGCGAAAGATACTTCGAAATAGAGCCGCTACAGCGCACTACCACTGGTAAATTTTCGAACTTCATTAGATACAACGCGTTACCACAGTTAATATTTTAAACTTAAACCGCTGCACCGCGCCACGGCGGAAGATTCTTCGAAACAAAGCCGCTACAGCGCACTACCGTGGGTAAATTTTCGAGCTTAATTTGCTATAGTGTGCCACAACGCGTGACCACAGATGAAACCTTAAGGGCTCAGCAAACTCAAACTTTGGAACCAAGTAGCTACAGCGTGCCATAGCGCGCTGCAACGTGCTACATCAAGTAGGTTTTCGAACTTGACTCGCTACAGTGCGCCACAGCGCACTGTTGCCGATCAAGCTCGAAAGATAAAGATGCTACAGCACACTACTACAGATGAGGTTACGAACTTAAACTGCTGCAACACACTACAGCGGGCACCATATTTTTTGTCTCTTCAAGGCATTAATTACAGCTGGGACAAGACCCCTAGCCTGCAGCTTGTCTCCCAGTTGACATATCCTTTGTCAATAGCTTATTTTAAGGGAAAAGAAGGTTTATTTAAATGATTACAAGATTTAAAATTATAGAAAGGAGAAATCATTTCATGCATCAAGTGGGATTTGCATTGATTATAGCAGAAATTGTGGAGGGAAAGGTGCAGAATTTGAATACAAGGCAAAGGAGAATGACTCCTCTATAAATGCATCCTCTCTAAACATGAAAAGGGTTCCCATTTTCACTATAAAATTTCATATTCTTAGGGGCCACACAGAAGAAGAAGGAGAGCTCTCCAATGGAGGTTGAAAAGGCCATTGATAGAGGAGAAAGAAGTAAAGCTGCACTAGGGAGCTATGGGAAAGGAAGAAAGGAAGAAGAGGAAGGATCCAGAGAACCCCATTAAGGGCTGTTCCTAGTACACTCCTAATCTTACTTTTGATTTATTTTTAGTGGATCATGAAAGGATCTTCATCCTTGTATGTTTTTCTTTTTATCTCACCTATTATGGAAGGCTAAACCCCCTTGGGGAGGGTTGGGCTGAGTCCATTGTGAAATATAAGGGACTTAATGAACGTTGGAAAACTTCCTCAAGCAGTTAATAAAAAATTTGTGTTTGAATGACTTAATGAAAATCACTCAAAAATCATGTTGTGGACTAAATAAAAAAATTATGTTAAGAAAATATAATTATAAACATGAACATCAAAATAAAAGTCTTGTGCTCCATAGCTCATAACTTGGTTTGAGAGCTGCACATGTGTGCATTAGTGCTTAGAACTATGTGAGAAGTTCTTGAGTCTAATTGCACCATGCTCTAAGCTCAATCAAGAGGTCCAAGCGTGTGAGCAAAGACCCACTAACGAAGCTCCGTTGCTCAGCATACATGAAATCAATGCTTGTAAGATCGCCTAATTAAAATTACTATCTTGAACACCTAGATGTAGGAAAACTAAGAAGTTCTAATTGTGATCTCTTGAGAATCTTTGTACTGAAATGGAACCCTAGTGTGTTCATTTCATGCACAAGATTTGAACTTGTAGGAATTAGAGGACAACTCTACGGAATATAATGCACACTTGATTATTTGGCATGACTATGAAAGAATGAAAGGTGCTTGACAAGTAATTCAACATGAATCCCTATCAATTCATATGGAGGAAACCCAACTCTCCTCTCTTAATCAAATAGTTTTAAATCTAATTTTTGCTCTATTAACATAACCAAATTAAGAAATCTAAAATCATACCATTTAAACATTATTAAATATAGATATACCTTAGTAACAAAACACACTATTCCCTAAGTATGATAAATCTTGGAACTTACCTTCCTAATTATTACTTCATGCCATGTGCACTTGCGTGCAAGTGCAGACGTGTAGTTATAGTCTGTCACTCATCATCCCCAAATTAGCTAGGGGTGAAGTTTTGGAAGCATTTGGAAGTTGTTAGATTTTCAGCGAATATTTTAATATATTTAAATACCCTGAAAATTTGGATAATTAAATACTCATCAAAGCAAAAATCTGATTGCGCCGTTGCATTTCTCACTGCTCAATTAATTAGTGGTGATTTATTGATAATTTTTGAAATGCGTTTAAGTGGCTAATTTTAATTAATAAAATTTGTTTAAATTAATTTTAATAATATTATTTATTTAAATAACCTAACATCACCATCCTTTATCATCCCATGATTACTCCTGTTTCCATCCGTTATGATGACAATTTTTGATCGTTCGATCAGTCAATCAAACGGTCCGTGTGTTTCTCACCCGCGAACCCTGCGCGTGGCGCTTCTGCACATGTGTCAAACAACCTCCACTTGCAGATGGCAGATCTGCTGCTCTCAATAGCTTCTAAGCTCCTTTAAAACTCCTCTCAACCCTCCATCTCGAATCTTGTGATTAGATCTTTTGAGAAGCATCAAATCAAGTAAATCGAGTGAGCCCTAATTCCAAAGCCATTGATCAAAAATACCTCTTGATCTCCCTCCATACTCATTTGATTCTTGCAAACATTTTTTGATACTTAATTTCATGATTTGGATCAATGTTTGTGCGGTGTAATTTATTCAAGGCAGGATCGGTCGAGCGAATTTGATCGATCGTCTACAGTACTCCATAGTGCTTCATCTCCTCCAAACCCTAGAAATGCAAGGCTAGTATTTTTAGGCTCCTCGGATTACCTCACTTGATGGTTTGCCCTCCACTTTGAAGATCTCCTTGAGTGGAGGATTTGGGTATGTAGCACACTCTTAGGAACCTTTAGGTTAGCACGCAATCGCCCTAGCCTTCGGCTCGCAAGGGAGGATAAACCTATTTCAGGTCGGGCCGGGTCGACCCAAGCCCGACCCGTGTGCTGCGGGCAAAGTCATGGCTTGTGGGGCCCACTGCGTAGCACTGTCAGCCCTGTGGGACCGTCCGAGCGAATTGAAGTGCCATGAATCCCACTTGTTAGTTTTGTTCCCTACCACGTCGGCTGTGGGTCCCGGATCGCACTGTTTGCGTGAACCAATGATTGCCGCGCATACATGGGGCCCGCCGCAGTTGCCAGATTTATTTAAACTTGCAGAATTAAATAATTTATATATATATATATATATATATATATGAATTTTGTTAAATTAAATTAAATCAATTGATTAAAACATAAACTATAAGCACTCATAGCTCTAATTGAAAACTCCAAATATAGTAATATTATATACCATTGTGATCAAAAAAAATTAAGAAATATTATGGCAGTAGTTAATTTCCAGTAGGATAATTATTTCACCTAATGATATTTAAGATCCTTAATTAATTATCAAAATGCCCTTAATCTTCAATTAACGATAACTTTGTACATACTAATCCAAACATAGTCATTATGGGTTTCATTTTAATCAAGAGATCCTCAGGAACATTCTAGTAGTGTTAATTTTTTTGTTTGGAGTGTAATTAGCCTAATCACTTTTAGGATCTTATCCTAATTACACTCATAAACCTAGAATTTTAATTAATCATAACTTGGCAAATTGAGCTTTAAATTAGGTCTTCCAATATACTATTTTGATCAAGAAGACCTAATAAATAGTAAAATGTAAAAATATTTATGATTGGGTGATTAAATTTTTTAATTAGCCCTAATCACCCCAAAACTTAATTAGTGAAGATTAGCATAATTAACAATCCAAATTAAGTTATTCAAGTTTTTGATAGCTCATAGAGTAGATTAGAATCTTATTGTGTAGTTAGTTTAGTGATTTGGTTATTAATTTCACTGATCACTCACTAATCACCCTTAACCATAATTTGGTCATTGATAGACTTTAAATACGTCTGCGCTTGCACGCAAGTGTACGTGGTCTGAAGTAATAATTTGGAACGTGAGTCCCAAGATTTATCATCCTCAGGGAATTGGATGTTCTGTTACTAAGGTATATCTACATTCAAAAATGTTTAAGCTATGTGTATTTTGTCGAATTAGTTCCTAAATAAGCACAACAATTCTTAGTAGAGGAATACTATGATAAAAGGAGAGGACAGTTGGGGTCTCTCCCACATGATATGTTAGATGTCTTATATAAGATGATTCCTCAAGCATTCTTTTCTTCTTAATTTTTTCTTAAATCAAGTGCACGTTGTCCTTCTTAGAGTTTGACTCCAAGATTTATAAGTTCAAATCTAGTGCTTAAAATGAACACACAGTCGGTTCTATTTTAGCACAAAGACACTTATAAGATTTTTAGATTATTAATTTTCCTCTCATTTCTTCATCATAAAAATGAGGGTTGTTTAGTTATAATCTTACAAGCATTGATTCCACTAAAAGGTTCATGCGCATCATTTACGGTTTAGATAGTGGAGTGATTTAATTAAGGCTCAATAATTATGCCACCTCGTTCATGAGCACTCAAGAATCTCCTCCATCTCTTCACGTATGCTAAGCAATGGAGCATAATTAGTGGGTCTTGGTTTCACATGCTCCAACTATTTAGTTGAGCATAGATCAAGGTGCATTAGGCTCAAAAACTTTCTCACATAGTTCTAAGCTCTTATGCACTCATGATTATAGCTCTAAACTAAGAGTGAGCCATGGAGCACAATACTTGTTTAGTCCTTGACGTTAATTAGTCCTTTGTCATTTGGTCCATATTTAAGTCCACAATAATCATTTACATTTCTTTATCAAGTCATTTAATTTACAAATTTTATTAAAGCTTGAGGAAATTTTCATACATCATAGTATCTTTCATTTCATGTAGGATTGCCCCAACCCTACCCAAGGGAGGATTAGCTCTCCATTACAAAAGAGATAAAAAAGAACACATACATGGATAAAGACCCTTTCATGATCAATTAAGAAAAACACAAGATAAGAGTTTAGAGAGTACTAGGAATGTTCCTTTGATGAAGTTCTTCGGACTTCTCCTCTTCTTTCTTGTGGTTGCTTCTCCTAGGTCCGTAGTGCTGCATTTCTTCCTTCTTCTCCTTAGCAATAGGAGTCTTTCTTCCCTTTGAAAGTTCTCCTTTTCATATAAAGCAGCCCTCTCCTTACTTAGGATGTTAGTGAGCCAAGTTGGGAACCCTCCTTAAGCCAAGAAGGGTGGTATTTATAGGATGGTTGCATTCTTCTTCTTCTCATTCAAATTCTGCATTTCCTTTAAAAATTTAGTTGTCATGATGGCCAATCCAACTTGAGGTATGAAGTGACCTCTACTTTTCCATTCTTTATTCTCCACAACACCTCAAAATATCAATTTTCCATTAAAAATAATTCTATTGTAGGAGGAATGATGGATGGGAGACAAGCAGCAGGTTAGGGGTCTTGTCCTAGCCTCATTTAATGCATTGTTCAGACAGAATTTTGGCACATCGTAGCGCGCTGTAGCGCGCTATAGCAGGTGAATGTTCATGAGATAGTCTGCTGTGGAGCGCTATGGCATTCTGGTTTGTACAATGATGGGATGCTCCAGCGCGCTGTAGTGCGCTATAGCGCCAGCTTTTCGCAAATTGATTCGCTGCAGCATGCTGTAGTGCCAGCGCTTTCGCAAATTGGTCCGCTGCAGTGCGCTATAGCGCTAGCGCTTCACAAATTGGTCCACTGTAGTGCGCTATAGCACCAGTATTTGCAAATTGATCCAATGTAGCGTGCTGTAGCGCCAGCGCTTTTACAAATTGGTTCGCTGCAGCGCGTTGTAGCGCCAGCGCTTCGCAAATTGATCCGCTGCAATGCGCTATAGCGCCAGCGCCTTGCAAGTTGGTCCGCTGCTGCAGCGCGCAGCAGCGGATTTTTTCCAGAAATCTTGGGAAATTATCCTGAATTGTTCAGAATTTGCTGGGTGGGCATTTTTCTTGAAAATAGACAGAATTTGATCAAAGAAGCAGTATTAATATGAAAATGAATGAAATTTTCCCTTATTTAGGATATAAATTATGGATTTATCAGTCATAACTTGACCAAATAGAGTTTGAATTAGGTTTACTCCTAGTTAAAGTACTCAGTGGATTATAGGGAAGCTATAGCTACTGAGTTTGTTGAATTTAGACATCAAATGGAAAAGTTAAGTTTTTAACTTATTCTTAAATTTTAAGAATTACATAAATAAACCCCATAATTGAATTGCTTATAACTTAATCATTAGATATCAGAATTTAGTGTTCTTAGACTCTATGGAATTCTTGAATAGTAAGAAATAATAAACTGACTAAATTTTTAGACTTTATTAGGTAAAATTACCAATTTACCCTTATGAGTTAAATTTTTTAAATTGATCTCATAAGGCTTAATTCTTATCCAAATTGGGTGTTTTTACTATCTATCTTTATGTTAGTTAGTAAGTATTCATTTGCCATTGAAAATAACTAATTTAGAGTCCTAAATCAAAAAGTTGTTTTTTAGACCCTTAAGTAGGGGCAAAACGGTCATTTTGCCCAAATCTAGGTTTAAGTGCTTTTAAGCCCTAGATTCATAACCTAATCACTAAAATCAGTCAATAAATTGATTCTAAATTTAATTCATTTGATTTAGGCCATAAATAAAGTTTTAAATATAAAATCCTAAATTTCACCTTAAGTAAATTCTAAGTATTTATTAAGCTGCATGATGTGAATTTAATCTCACATCATGTCTCCCTTATCTTTTCTAATTCTTCTCTTAAGCTTTCAATTCAAGATTAGTTAAGGGTAGTGCTTAAGTGTTCATCTTAGTTTCTTAAAATCTTCTTCCTTAGGAATCAGTATTAGAATTAGGTTAATATTTATTCATTGAGTAAATTGGGTTAACAATGGGTGACTTTAGTTTTATTAGTTTATATATTTTTATAATTTGTTTATGATTGTTTAATATTTCAACTTTAGACTTAATAATAGAGATACATCCTATTAAGTGTGACTTTACTTAATAGAATATACCTTAATCTTTAATCCGTAAGATTGAGTTTTAAACTTTAGTCCTTTAGGATCACCTTAAGATTAAGTGATTAAACCCCAATATTTGAAGTTTAATTATTAATCCTTCCATATTGATTTATCTTAATCAAGATGGATTTGGGTTGTTTAAATCATTAAATTAGGATGATTGATTATTTATTTAATTTCTGTAGTTGACATTGATTTAATCATATTGGGATCTAGCTAGTCCTATATGTTTTCAACTAATAAGGATGTGAGTATGAGTTATAATCGATAGTAGGAGTTGGAGATCCTGAGCTTGTAACTTGGAATAATTAGAATGGATAAATTAGACAACAAATGATATCACCTAAATTTTAGTTGAGTCTCTTGCTCACTTTGAAATTGATGCTTTGCTTATCTTAAATTTGAGCTTTATACCTTGGACATAGGAGGTGGACATAGGTGGTGGACATAGGGTATTTGATGAATATCATATGTCAATTTGTATTGTATGAATATCATTAGCATTATTATTAGTATTTTTAGTTTACTGACTTTCAGTTCAATAGGTTATGACCTAATTAGCTTGTTGCTCAAGTTGGCAAGGCAATGGTTGAAAGAACTTCCAACAATAGAGAAGTCAACCATAAGATTTCTAAAAATTCCCTTATCACGTCTGAGAAAATAGCCATCATACAGCGTTGGAAAGTGGCTAGAGCATTACATAACCCAAAGGGCATCCTCCTAAATGCAAATGTCCCAAAGGGGCAGGTGAAGGTTATTTTCTCTTGGTCTTCAGGCACAATCAGAATTTGATTATACCCTAAATACCCATCAAGAAAACAGAAATAAGGATTCCCTGCCAACCTATCGAGCATTTGATCTTTGAATGAAAGAGGGTAATGATCATTCATATTTGCTTTATTTAGCCTCCTGTAATCAATGCACACTCTCCATCCGATCACCATTCTAGTGGGGCTCAATTCATCGTTATCATTGAGCACCACAGTTATCCCACACTTATTTGGGACCATATGAATAGGGCTCACCTAAGGACTGTTAGAGATGGGGAATATGATTCCAGCATCTGAGAGTTTAATAATTTCTTTATGAACTACTTCTTTTATGTTTGGGTTTAAACGCCTTTGAGGTTCAATTAACGGATTAGAGTTATCCTCCAAAAGGATGTGATGCATACATAGAGTTGGGCTAATCCCCTTTAGATCTACTATACTCCACCCAATTTCTCTCTTGTGATCTTTTAAAACCTTACATAATTGCTTCTCTTGATACTAATTCAATAAGGCCGAAATTATTATAGGTAAAGATGTCCCTTCCCCTAGATACATGTATTTTAAGTGAGAAGGTAGAGGTTTTAATTCTAATTCAAGAGGGACATCTATGGATGGTTGAATTATTTTTCTTTCTTTGATCAACTCCTCCACCACTCCTTCATCCCTAAGGTCCTCTTCTTCCTCATTCATTTGCAACTCCTCTTCTTTTAAGTCTCCCAATATCAACACATCTTCAATTAAACTAATTCCCCAGCATTCATCATTAGGCTTAAATGGGTGCCGCATGGCATCATTTATATGAAATTTCACCTCCTCATCACCATAACGTAATCTCAATTCCCCTTTATCTACATCAATCATTGTCCTTTCGGTAGCCAAAAATGATCTTCCAAAAATGATGGGGACTTCTTAATTTTCATCTTCCATGTTTAATATTATGAAATTAGCTGGGAAGATGAATCTATCAACCCTTACAAGTACATTTTTGACAATTCTTAAAGGAGTTCTTACTGATCTATTAGCTAATTGGAGTTGAATAGAGGTAGCTTCAAGTGGTCAATTCCTAATTTCTTGAATATGTAGAATGGCATTAGATTTATGAATGCACCAAGATCATAAAGAGATTTTTGGAATAATTAGTTCACAATAGTGCAGGGGATAGTGAAGCTACCAGAGTCTTTTTTTTTAATGGGGATCTTTCTCTAAATGATTGCACTACACTCTTCTATTAAAGCCAGAATCTCCTTCTCATCAATCCTTCTTTTCTTTGATAGGATATCTTTCAAAAACTTGACATAACTCAGCATTTGCTCTAATGTTTCAGCAAATGGAATATTTAAGTGAAAAGTCTTAAAGGATTCTAAGAATTTATGAAATTGGGCATCAAGTTTCTCTCTAGCCATTTAGTGAGGGTAAGGGATATTAGGGGCAATCTGAATTTGGTTATTTAATTGATCTTTTTCTAAATCTCTTACCACATTCTTACTCATTACTTTGTCTTCTTATGGTTCCTCTCTAGTTGTTGTGATATTTTTTTCAGCCTCCTTATGCACAACAGATTTTGTTATTTTACTGCTTCTTAAGGTTATAGAGTTTCCTGATTCATTCTCACACTCTCCAATGACTCCTACTAAAGCTTATTTCTCTAATTGTCTCATGATCTCATTTAATTTTTGTTCAATTCTTTTTACTGACTCTTCTTTCTTTAAAAGAGTATGTTCATGTTGATTTAGCGTAGCGTCAGTTTTATTCATAAACTCTTTTGGCCTCACAATTGCATGCGGGATTCCCCTAATAGCGAGCAAGGCATAGTCTCTGAGTACTCTACCCCGTGGTTTCTACAGGCTCTTTAGGATTCGCATTGAAGTTTTCCATAACAGATTGTTGATTATTTAAAATGGCTTATCCTCTTCTAGCTTGTAGATAGGTTCTTTCAATTTCTGGATCAAAAAGATATTCAGTAAAATTTCTCCTACTCATATAAAATTAGAACTTAAGCTATTAAGAATAAGTATAGCAATAACATTTAATAGTTCAGCAAATGATAGAAAAGTAAATTAGTCAGTCTAAGCTATAAATTAGTTCAGAAATAAATACAAGAAAAAAGTAAAACTATATGCAAAGAGATTTGCTTAAATCGCTATTTACTAGTAGATTATCCTTAATACAAAATAATTATCATTCCCTAGCAACGGTGCCAAAAACTTGACAGACTGTAAGTACACGTCTGCGCCTACACGCAAGTGTACGTGGCCTGAAATAATAATTTGGAAGGTAAGTTCCGAGATTTATCATCCTTAGGAAATGGTGTGTTTTGTTACTAAGGTATATCTATATTTAATAATGCTTAAATGGTATGATTTTAGTTTTTTTGATTTGGTTCTGTTAACAGAGAAAAAATTAGATTTAAGAAACTATTTGATTTAGAGAGGAGAGTTGGGTTTCCTTCATGTGAATCTATAGAGATTCATGTTGAATTACTTCTCAAGCACCTTTCATTCTTTCATAGTCATGCCAAATAATCAAGTGCATATTATATTCCTCAGAGTTATCCTCTAATTCCTACAAGTTAAAATCTTGTACATAAAATGAACACACTAAGGTTCCATTTCAGCACAAAGATTCACATGAGATCATAATTAGACCATCTTAGTTTTCCTACGTCTAGGGTTCAAGATAGTAATTTTAATTAGGTGATCTCACAAGCATGGATTACACTAATGAGCATTTCGTGCATCATGCACAGTTCAAATAAGGAAGTGATTTCATTGGGCTCCATGAACTATGTCACTTCATCCATAAGCTCTCAATGAATTCTCTTTTTCCTTTCACGTATGCTGAGCAACAAAGCTCTGTTAGTGGGTCTTAGCTCACAAGCTTTGACCTCTTGATTGAGCTTAGAGCATGATGCAATTAGGCTTAAGAAGTTCTCACATAGTTCTAAGCACTAAAGCACACATATCCAGTTCTCAAACCAAGTTGTGAGCTATGAAGCACAAGACTTTTATTTTGATGTTCATGTTTATAATTATATTTTCTTAACATAATTTTTTTTATTTAGTCCACAACATGATTTTTAGTGATTTTCATTAAGTCATTCAAACACAAATTTTTTATTAACTGCTTGAGAAAGTTCTCCAACATTCATTAAGTACCTTACATTTCACAGTGGACTCAGCCCAACCCTCCCCAAGGGATTTTAGCCTTCCATTACAGCTGAGATAAAAAGAAAAATATACAAGGATGAAGACCCTTTCATGATCCACTAAAAAGAAATCAAAAGTAAGATTAGGAGTGTACTATGAATAGCCCTTGATGGGGTTCTCTCGATCCTTCCTCTTCTTCCTCTCTTTCTTTTCTTTAGCTCCCTAGTGCAGCTTTTACTTCTTTCTCCTCTAGTAATGGGCTTTTCAACCTCCCTTCGAGAGGTCTACTCCTTATTTTATGCAGCCCCTAAGAATCTAGAATTTTGGAGTGAAAATGGGAACCCTTCTCATGTCAAGAGAGGCTGCATTTATGGAGGAGTCATTCTCCTTTGTCTTGTATTCAAATTCTGATCCTTTCCCTCCACCATTTTTGCTGTAATGAGTGCAAATCCCATTTGATGCATGAAATGATTTCTCCTTTTTGCAATTTTAAATTGTGTAATCATTTCAAAAAACCTTCTTTTCCCTTAAAATAAGCTATTGGCAGAGGATATGTCAGGTTGGAGACAAGCTGCTGGCAGGGGGTCTTGTCCCAGCTGTAATTATTGCCCTGAAGAGGCAAAAAATACGGCGCCCTCTGTAGCGCACTGCAACATGCTGTGACACATTGCAGTGGATTAAGTTTGTAACCTCATCCACAATAATGCACTGTAGCATCTTTATCTTTCGAGCTGGATCTGCGGTAGTGCACTATGGCACGCTGTAGTGAGACAAGTTCAAAAACTTACTTGCTGTAGAATGCTGCAGCGTGCCATAGGGCGCTGCAGTAGCTTGGTTTCAAAGTTTGAGTCCGCTGAGCCCTTAAGGTTTCATCCGCAGTCACGTGCTACCGTGCGCTGTAGCAAATTAAGTTCAAAAACTTACCCATGGTAGCACGCTGTAGCGACTCTGTTTCGAAGAAGCTTCCACTGTGGCACGCTATAGCGGTTTAAGTTCAAAATCTTAACCGCAATAGCATGCTGTAGAGAATGAAGTTTGAAAATTTACCCACAGTAGCGCCCTATAGTGGCTCCATTTTGAGGTATCTTTCGATGTGGCGCGCTGGTGCAGTTTAAGTTCAAAAACTTAACCGTGGTAGCACGGTGTAGCGAATTAAGTTCGATTCATCCTCTGCAGTAGCGCGCTATGGCGCGCTATGGCGCTCTATGGCGCGCTGCAAGCGGAATCACTCCAGATTTCGAGAATCCCCTTATATTAGTGCTTTCTGCTTGCTAGTAGTTGGAGCGCGCTGTGGCGCGCTATAGCACACTTGCAGCAGTTTTCTCCTAGAAATTGCAGAAATGCTCCAGATTCTTCCAGAATTTGCTGTGCTCTCATTTTTTCTGAAAATAAGCAGAATTTTATCAAAGTAGGTTATTTCTAATTTGTAGTTGAATGAGATTTTTCTTAATTTACGGTATAAATTATGGATTCATCAATGAGCGCAATGGGAAGTAAGATTTTTGATTTGAGGCCAAATTAAATATTTCAAATTCTAAGGTTCCTGAAATTTCCAAAATCTGAGTTTGATCCATTTGACTCTTGATTTAGTCTAGGTCCATGTAGTGAACTCCTAATGACTCAATTAAAGTACTAGAATCACAATCAGGACTTGGTTTAGTCCTAATTAACCTAGGTAACAACCTGGGTTGTTACAAGTAGTAGATGTTTTTCTCCTAGCTTTCCTATGCTTAAACCCCCCTACTTTTAATGGCTAAGCCTCTCACCTATGGTGGTGGCCAATTGGTTTAGTGCAGCAGAGAAACTCTTGGGAATTATAAAGTATCCTGAGAGCAAAAGTATAAGATTGATCGCTCACCTTTTTAAGGAGGAGGCTGAGATCTGGTGGGATAGCGAGTTAAAGTCTCACTTTTCAGATACATGTTTAGATGATATTCTTTGGGAGGAGTTTGAATAAGTTTTTTGAGATGAGTTCATTCCTTCTTCTGCACAAACATTTATAGAAGACAATTTCATGTAGTTGGCCCAGGGAAATTGTACGGTTCATGAAAACGAAGTGGAATTAAGAAAATATTCTCATTTTACACCAGAAATATTCCACATGAAAGTGCCAAGGTGTAGTTGTTTCTTGAAAGGCTTAAGGAACTCGATTAAAGTTCATATAATGTCCTTACATCATGACAATTTTCCAAAACTGTTAGAGGGTGCAAAAATGATCGAGCACCGCCAAGCTCAATTCGAGATGCAAATACTCCCTTGTCCTCCAGCACAATGCCAAGACTCTTGCAAAAGGAGTCATGCTAAAGGTCTAAAAACTTTCCATATGTTAAAAGTTAATGAGCTACAAGGAAGCTCGTCAACCAATTTCAATAGACCACACCCGTATTACAAGTGCTATCACACTGGGAATAGGTGTTATATATGTGGTATAACTAATCATTTTTAACAAAATTATTGTGCGTTTTGGACTGTTGACCGAATGAAGATCAATCGTCAATAGCAAGTGCAAAATCCCACTCCCTATAACACTGAGGCCCCGCTCACCGCTCTTATGCCCCCTCCTACAGGTGGAAGCATTCACGATAAGAAGAAAGCATACTTTCAAACCTAAAGGCATGGGCAGGGTAATCGTGCCGACAAGGGCAAACTTGTCGTTCAATCTTCAACCATACCTAGAGTGTATGCTCTCTCTAAGGATGAAAGCGATGTTATGACTGGTAAGTTTTATATTTAAGTTTTTTGTTTTATGTCTTTCATTTTTAGTACCATTATTTCTTTCACTATTTGCTTTTAAATTTCCTATGCAGTAGTTTTTCTTTCCTATTATAGGAGTACTATTAATTAAGAACCAATTGTGTGAAATTCTTTTTATTACGGGAGCTAGTCACTCCTTCATATTAGAGAATTGTGCATCTTTCCTAAACTTTCAACATTTCAGCATGGGCAATACATTGAAAGTGCAGATTCCATTTGGTGCTGAAATGTTAGCAAATAGATTTTGTTTGGTAGATATCCCAATCAATAATCAATTCTTTCCCTCCAAACTTATTATTATGCCGATTGCAAATTTTAACATAATTTTTGGAATAGATTTTTATAGAAAGAAAGTTTCCCTTCAAGTAGGGAAAAAACCAGAAGTCTACGTAGGCAAGCTTGGCTTAATGGTATCATTAATAAATGCACATGAAGCCAAATGCCTAATTAGTAAATGTTGATATGCTGTGTTAGTAACTTTAATTGGTGAAGAGAAAGAAGATAAAAATCCATTATATACCCCATTCGTAAGAGAGTTCCTAGATGTATTACCAAATGATTTGCTTGGACTACCTCCAATGAGAGAGGTATAGTTTTCAATAGAGCTAATTCCAAGAACTCAACCTATATCCAAAGCCCCTTAT
Source organism: Gastrodia elata (assembly GCA_016760335.1). NCBI lineage: Eukaryota > Viridiplantae > Streptophyta > Magnoliopsida > Asparagales > Orchidaceae > Gastrodia > Gastrodia elata. The sequence continues at coordinate 21,117,224 of CM028676.1, read as the reverse complement.
AAGATGGCACCGAAGGAACTTTAATAACTTCATGAGCAGTTGAAAGAACTATAAGAAAATTTTGCGCCCTAGCATGTCACCTTACGGAGCTCCTATGCTTTTCAGGAAGAAGAAAGATGGATCCATGCGAATGTGTATAGATTATAGAGAGCTCAATAAGGTAACGATGAAGAACAAGTATCCTCTTCCTAGAATAGATGACTTGTTCGACCAATTAGCTGGAGCAAAAGTCTTTTCTAAAATTAACTTGAGAATAGGATATTATCATATACAAGTTGAGGATAAGGATATTCCTAAGACCGTATTTAGGACCTGTTATGGCAAATATGAGTTTCATGTCATGTCTTTTGGATTGACTAATGTCCCTTCCAATTTCATGGACCTAATGCAGCGCAGATCACAAGAAGCACCTTCGTGTTATCCTAATTCTTTTAAGAGAGTATAAGCTATATGCTAAGTTTTCTAAGTGCGAATTATGGCACAACTCAGTGGCACTTTTAGGTCACGTAATAGATGCTGAAGGCATTAGAGATGACCAAAAGAAGAACCAAGCTGTACAAGAATGGGTTCAGCCTAAGTTTGTGACTGAAATCAGCAGTTTTCTAGGACTTGCTAGATACTACTGAAGATTCATTCCTAGATTTTCTCAAATAGCATCTTCGTTAACTTAGTTAACTCGAAAAGAAGTTCCCTTCATTTGGAACATATGAAGAAGCATTTTAGAAGTTGAAACGACTATTAGCTTTTGCACCAATCTTAATGTTACCACAAGAGTGCAAAGATTTTTAGGTTTATACTAATGCCTCTAAAGTAGGACTTGGTTGTGTTCTAATGCAAGATCGACATGTCATATCTTATACTTTAAGATAACTAAATCCAAATGAGATGAACTATCATGTACATGATCTAGAACTTCTAGGGGTAGTTCTTGCTCTTAAAATATGGAGACACTACCTATATAGAGTTAAGTGTGAGATGTTCACTGATCATCAGAGTTTGAAGTACATCTTCACTCAGAATGAACTTAACTACTATCAGTATAGGTGGTTAGAACTGATTTTTTATTATGACTTAGAAATAATTTATCATCCGAGTAAAGTTAATCTGGTAGCTGATGCCCTAAGTCATAAGGCAGATTTATCTTCATTCTATTGCAGTGATTCTTTGATCAAGGATTTTGAAAGATTGAATTTAGAGCCTATCAGATCTACTGATTTGTGCAATTTGCTATGCACTATTTAGTCTGAGTCAACTCTTAGGTCAAGAATAATTGAAGCTCAGAGAGAAGATCCTTCATATTCTCAATTAGTTCCTGATATTAATAATGGTAAGATATCTGAATTACGTCTTGATGTCGAAGGTGTGGTTTTCCCGAAGTTTAGGTTATGGATCCCTAAAAGCTTATAGTTATAAGTACTATATGAAGCTCATAACTCTGGCTATACTATACACCATAGTAGTTGTAAGTAGTATTAGGATCTCAAGCAATCATTTTGATAGTCCAGCATGAAATAAGATATGGCCATTTTTATTTCCAAGTGCCATCCCTGTTCCTTAGTCAAGGCTGAGCACCAGAAGCCTAGTGGACTTCTTGAACCCTTAGACATTCCTGAATGAAAGTAGTCTGATATTTCCATGAATTTCATTGTAGGTTTTCCTAAAAGTAGATCTAGTTCTGACTCTATTTGGGTGATTTTCAATAGACTCACTAAATCGGCTCATTTCCTAGCTATTCATCGGATAGATCCTGTTAGGAAATTAGCTAAGCCTTGTCTTAAGGAGATCATTCATTTACATGGTACGCTGAATTGTATAGTTTCTGATAGATATAATATATTCACTTCCAGATTTTGGTCTACTGTTCAGCAAAACTTAGGGACAAATTTAGCATTAAGCACTGCTTTCTATCCCCAGACAAATGGTCAGACTGAACATGTTAATCAAATCTTGGAAGATCTCTTAAATTTATGTGTAATTGGCTTTAGTTGATAATGGGAAGATCACTTAGCATTAGTTGAGTTCATCTACAATAATAGCTGTCAGTTCAGTATTGGTATGGCTCCTTATGAAGCTCTTTATGAAAGGAGATGTACAACTCCTATTGTTTGGACTGAAGTAGGAGACTCTCAACTTTATAGTTCTAATTTGATTGAAAAAACCACTATAAAAGTTCAACTGATTAAATATAATATGATAGCAGCTCAGAATAGGCAGAAGAAATATCATGATGCTCGTTATCGTTAGTTAAAATTTCAAGTGGGTGATAGAGCTTATCTGAAAGTAAGTCCGATGAGAGATGTGCAGAGATTTGGTGTTTCTAGAAAGCTGAGTCCAATGTACTTATGACTCTTTGAAGTGATAGAGAGAATTGAAACATCAACATACAGGTTAAAGTTGCATATGCTTTATGTATCATCACTAAGGAGGTGTTTGCCATATCCTAGCCAGCAAGTTCAAATACCAGCGATGAAATTGCAACATAATTTGACATTCATTGTTAATCCTATTACAATTCTAGGGAGATATTTTAAGCAATTAAGAAATCGTAGTATTCCTATGATCAAGATATAGTGGAAAAACCATTCTTGTAAAGAAGTCACATGGAAGAAATAAAAAGATATGTGAAAGAAATTCCCAGAGTTCTTTCAAAAATCAGGTAATCATTTTTTTTACATTGTTAATTATGTTTTAATTAGACATCCTCCTAGTATTTACAATACTGTATTTTAATTGTAGCGTGTCGAGGGCGACACTCTTTTTAAGGAGGGGGTCTGTAACAACTCTAATGTTGTTACCCATCAATTAGTGACCTAATTGACTCCAAACATCTTCCATTACTTTTATAATAGTGTTAGGAGTCTCCTCAAATTTCATGCGATTTGGAGACCATTTGATAATTTCCAATATTTCTTGATTTATTGATAATTCTAAAAATACTTAATTTATTTAGATCTCAGAATCAAAAACGGACTTCACCATTGGACTCACCACACCCAAATTAGCTAGGGGTGAAATTTTGGAAGTGTTTGAGAGTCGTCAAAAATTTCAAGAATATTTTAATATTATTTTAAATACCCAAAAAATTAAGCAAAAATAAATATACCTCTGATCGAAAATCCAATCACATTTTTGAGTTTCTCACCCTTCAATTAAGAAAGGGTGAAAAAATGAGATTTTTCGGAATGCGTTTAGATATTTATTTTTAATATATATATATATATATATATATATATATATATATATATATATATTTTAAGCAAACATTACTTTTATAGATCAACAAAAATACAAAGCGGGTGCAACCGGGCCACAACTAGCCTACTGGTTCACCGACAAGAACCAAACCAAAAGAAAACCAAAATGGGCAAACCCAAAAAATACAACCAGAAAAGCCGCAACATAGGCAAACCAAGCTAACTCAAAAACATATACGATCAAGCTTCACCGATCGCTTCAAGACCGTACGCACCTCAGAACAGAGGAAACAAGACCTCAACGAAAACTGTGAGTATCCAGAACAAGAACCAGAGGCTGAACGCAAGCGACCGCAGTGACGCCGACTCCCTGACTGACCAGATCAACGACACCGATAGCCCATCTAGTGCTTCACAGATTTTGAGAAACATGATAGCACCGAGCCAAAATACCTCCTGCAGGACAAAAACCAGAACCGCCAATTGCGAATTGTCACACGCAACAAAGAACTCCCACAGTGCCGAAGCCAGACAGAAGAGAGATTCCGCCAACCGAAGTTTCCTGAAGAAGAAGAAGAGGGTAGGATTGTACAAAAAGCCACTCAAAGCAGGAAGTGGGAGAAGCCAACATTCCACAACCAGATTGAACTTGAATAAGCAGAGGCCAGAGCCGGGCCGCGACAAGGAAGACAGGGGCAGAGACATACTACCAACCTGCGAATCCTCCGCAGACCAAGCCCTAAAAAGGACGGGCAGCACAGGCAACGAGGCGACACAACACAGCAATCGAGAGCTGCGCCAGCATCGACTGACAAGACATCTATCACATTGGCAGCAAACAATTCACGACAAGACTTGATAAAAAGCCACGGATCAGCGAATCCAGGGAAAAAGAGGTTAGGAAGCTTCTGAAACCCGATCACAACCGGCAACCCATTACTCACAACACCACCACAGAGAGAAATTAAAAAACTCCAACCAACTCAAAAAGAAACCAGCAAGATAGGCGAAGTTTAAACGCAGCAAAAACTTGCATCTTTCCAGAACACTAAAAGCCCCAAACAAGCAAAAATTAAGACCTACATGTCCCCTAAGAGACAGAGGCCAGCGCAAAAATCATGGGATCATCCAGATTTTAAGCCCCGAACCAACCGAACATGACCACCACTATTCCACAAGCTTAGATTGCCCCCACCACTTGCTGCCAACCCTGTTGATGAACACCTCTCCCGAAGGAGATAAAAATAGACTCAAAATAAGAAAAGGCTTCGGGTACCACCAAAGAGAGATTTCATTTGAAACTGGATGGACACCCGATCCTCCTTCACCCCCACTAGTAAGCCCCGCCATCTCCAAGTAGCTATCAATATAAGATTTTAACAAGCTACTGGAAAACAACTTCTTCCCCCACTTCACCTTGGTCCTCGGAAACCAAATCTGCCAACACACTTGGCACGCCAAAATAAAGCCCCTCTTCCCCAAGTGATTGGAACACCAAAGCAAAAAGGATGGAATGGACGAATGGGAATGAGAAGAAATTACATTTCGAAGACCTGCTGACCCCTACCATGCACGGGACACCATCTTCACTTCACCTAATCCGTTGAATCCTAAGACGGGCCGATCGAGCGGTTGGCTATTTAAACATCGATCAGACCGTCGGATTTAAAGACAATCCAATGTTCGTGATTATTTTTCCTGTACGCCTCTGTCTAAAATCTGCGATCGTGCCTGCAATCGCACAATCGTTGTACCCTTCTAGCTAACCAATTTCCCTTATCTTAATCGAAACCTCTTAACTTCTGCGATTTTCTCACACATTTTGCACCACTGGGAAGCCTTAGCGGAAGCGAAAAACTGAGAAATAGTCGACTACTGCTCGAGTTCACCTTAGGAATCGTCAAAACTTCCTTCGTCGGTGTCAGGTACTCTAACTTCCTTTATTTCACTTTCCTGGGAGCTGCATAAAGCACTAAGGTTGCTGCAAGTAAGGAAATACAATTTTGCCCTAAAAACGAACGACATTACAAGCTGAGTTGCGAACCTCCAGGTACCCACTCCATCCACCCTGTCTCTCAGATTTCTAATAAACAAATCCTTATTTTGTTCTTCCATATATTTCTAGATAGTTTATTAATAAGCCATCGATAAATTTAGTTTGAATAAATTTATCCTTTCATATAATTATTGCACAACTTCCCGATCCTTTCTGCTCTGTGTTCTCGATAAATGTATGTGATTTCACTTTTAATTATGAGGCATAATAACAAATTGGGTCGATCGACACTAAAGTGCCCGATCAAATTACGATACCTCCTGAGGAGGAGACATATTACAATTCTGTTTCCAACTTTTATTATTCATCGATTAAGAGGCATTGTGACGGGATTATTCATAAATTGCTTTGTGAATCAATTTATTTTATAATTATTATATAAATTGTTGTCAATCAAATCTTTTTTTTTATCATAGTTGTTGTATTTCTTAAAACAAATTTTGAACATTTTAGAATGTTAATATGTGTTTGATTTAATATACATTGATCCATGACTATATTTAAATTTTCTTTTACTTGTTATGTTCAGCAGCCTCTCTTCTTTACTTTTGTTTTTTCTTATTTTGTCTTTTGCAGTGAAGTTCTCGGTTTAAAATTAATTGAATGAAGTTCAAGGAGTTTCTTATTTTTTCTTTTTATACGGGGGAATTTATTTTAAAATGTATGTTAAATAAAGCTCTCAACCTCCTAACGATTTTAAATTATGTATATCATGTGTTCATGTACTTCTTTTATTTTGTTAATTAGTTTGAATTAATCTTTATCAAAATTTAGATATGGATTAAGAACCTTTAAACATGTTAGATTTTATAAGAACTATATTTTTGTATAGTTCTTAAATTCGGCTATAAACAAAGCTACGATCTAACTAATATATATTTTTTTAGTTAATTACACTTGTATCATGATTATGTGAGACATAATTTGTATTCCTTTTTATTCATGAACAATGTATAATGAGATAAGGACTTTAAACATGTTAGAGGATTGAAGTATATAGTATACACGCCTTACAATATTACTACTGGATAATATGCAAATGGGTTTAATATGATAATTTTTACCTACTAAAAGAATGGTTGTTGCATTATATTATGTAAAGTATTCATATTCATTTATAACTACAAATTTGTTCATATTCCAAATAAAACTTGTAATACTTCTCTAATGCTAATCCTTACATTTAATCCTCTAGTAAGATGAGAAATCGTAAGTTAGTTATATGTTTAATTTATTGAGAGAATTTATAAGACTAAAAGCCCAATTATTAAGCTTGAATCTTAAATTTCCATTAGTGTTATATTTGGAAATGTTTAGTACTTACTTGAATTAATCCTAGATATTGCTAACAACCTTTGGCTTTTAGTTGACTGCAAACAAGTTCTTTTCTTTTTGTTAGTTCCAAAGATAAAAAAGTAATACCATTGTAAATTCTAATTATAAAAAAAGTATTAACACTAATTATTTTGCCTAAAAAATTTTCCACTATTAATTTTATTGCTATTTCTTGATCTCAAATTAGATAGCCTTTATGTGAAGGAATTTAATGTATACTTATTGCATAATAACACTATTTAATGAAATAATTATCTATTCATTTTCTCTCATTACTTAAATAATTGTGATCTTTAAAGCTAGACCGCTCCCAATCGTTAGTCAATAATTGCATCTATGTTATGAAATTATTAGGATTAACTCACAAGTTTAGAGTAGATCTCTTTATACTTTCCTATTAGTCCTTGTTCTTTCTCTTAAGTTCATAATTGATTTGCTTGAGGATTTTCTAAGTTCCTACTTGTAGTAATTAAATTATTCCTAATTAATTGTAGACATTAGTTCTATGGGTGAACTTATTAGAACTAATGTATACGATTAGAATGAAACTTAGAGATAATTTTTGACTTATAAACTTCACATAACCTACAAATTAGAATGAACTAATTCTTATAGATGATAGTCTATCTCCTCCCCTATATTTAAATGTTCATATCAATTGATCCTTATTAAGTTAGTGATTAGTTTGAATTGAAACATTTCAGCTTCTAAGCTTATGATGAAGTTAATAGGTTATCTCTTAATCCCCACTTCTCTTAGCTTAGTAAATCTTCAATTTTACTCTTCTCTTACCAGTTCCCAAAACCTTAATCACTAATCTGATAGATTTGATTAATTTAGGACTAGTATAAAACAAGTTCAAATTACTTGAACATAGTTATGAATTATTTTCGCATTTTCATAAACAAATTCGAAGTTTCATTTTGCAAACTTCGTTTACATCTATTATTATTTACAATTGACTTAAAGATCAATATCTATAAGCTAATTGGGAGCTCAATTAGCTCCAATCATTAAGTAGATTATTAAAATTTTGATAACAAAGGGATATCACATAGTTTACAATTATTAAAATTTGTTGAATGCTTACTTAGCTTTGAGCTTTTTCCTAGAACATTGTGAATAAATAAAAGTTTCATAATACTTAAGGGGGAATGCCTTATGGCAAATAGAAAAAGAAAGATAATGCTTATTTTATGACTTCACATTTTAGAGAGGGTAAATGTGAATGTTCGACCCCCCTCCCCCCCACTATATCTAGTTGGGCAGACGTTCTTAACTTCTCGTCCCATTCTGTTGAGTGTCCCTACAAAATGAGATATTTTATGGATATAACTTCAACTAATTATATAAGAGTTCTTTTACAATCTTATTGATTGTAAGATCTTTTCATAACTATTTAGTTATGATTATTTTTCATAATCCTAAGCTATGTTTATCTTCCATCGAGAGTCTAAGATACTTTTTACTTTATATACTTTACACTCTCTATTTCCAGTATTGTGTTTTGCACACTTATAATTTATTTAAAATATAGTGTATATTACTTAATTTTGTTTAATGCTTCACTGCATTTCATTTGCTTACTTAGCACAAATTTTATTGAACATGTATTACTTTCATTTCATTTATTTTAAATGTATATAATAGTTTCTAGCCTTTTAGGATGCTTTTTTCTTACTATTTTTGGATGCAGGCTAGGACTTATATACAAGTGAGTATTCTTACTTAGCTTATTTTACTATATTCATTACAGTTATATCTACTTCCTTTCCTTTATTTGACAACTTTAATAGCTCCGTTACTTAGTTTAAATTATAAATTATGCTAGTGATATCCTATTAACTTAAAATGTAGTCAATCTTAAAATATGCTTAGGCTATTCAATCTAACTACACTTATTCTTTTATTGGCTTTACCCTATCATATTTAAATACCAAAATACAATAGATCAAGAGCTCTTTGATTCAGGTAATATATATCCTAGTGCATGAAGAGCTCCCAAGATGAATGGATTCTGTTTACTTTTAAAGTTTTCTTGCACATTTAGTTTGAGGGAGGGAATAATTATATTCTCTCTTACTTTTTCTTTTACATGGTTTTGTAATAATTAAACTATACTTTAATTGCTTAAGCTATTTTTACCTACTATCATTATATATCTGTGATGTGATTCCTTATTTATAAATTGCTTGGGTTGAATGAGTGGATGATATTAATTGCTTGTATTATTTATACTTGCAATATTGTGTTACATATCTCCAAAACAGTTTTCTATTACTTATCATTTTAACTTGACAACTACTCATAAAGAGACTTGGCCACTTAACATTTAGTTGTGTATTATATGCTAAGGTAACATCCCAATGTTGAGTTAATCTCCTATCCAATTATTGGGGTCATTACAGTATCTTAGCATATCGACATCCCTTTTACATCGAACCTGTACATTTTTGTACAATGCTCAAGTCGAGGGTCATCCCGGCTAACCACCAGTGCCCAACCCACTTTTGAGGTCTGTAGGATCAGCCTCAGCATTATGAGCATACTGTGATGTAACTCGGGCCGTGAGGAAGCCTATGGAGGAAGTATTTTCCTGCCATATTAAACCCTAGGGGTATTTTAAGGTTGGGTAAGGTACAATAAAAGAGAGTGCTTCCACATGAGTTTTCTGTATGCAATGAATTAGCCTCATCGTTAAGAGCATTTTGACACATAAATCATCATCTGTAGTCAACTAGACGAAGAGTATTTAAATGCTCGAGTTTTCTTACCGCAATTTTGGTGACATGAAAGATAAACAGAGTCGGGCGAGTCGACCCTGACTCGTGTGGCACTATCCTTGGGCCAGCGCACGCTAGCCGAACGCGTGCATGCAGCTGCCGCAATCTGAAGTGACGTGCGTACATATAGAGAGTTTAGGTTAGCTAAGATTTAATTTAATTGAATCCAATTTTTAAATGGTTAATAACTTTTTAATTAATGATTCAAATATGCCAATATTATATCTCAAAATATTCAAAAAAAATATGATGAATTTTTTGGTAATATTAGTTTTTCATTTTGAATGATTTTTTCACTAATAACTTATAAATCATAATTAAATTAGATTAGTGCTTGATTAGGACAATTTAGCTCCAATTTAATCATACATACTGCCATTTTTTTCACTAAACTATAAGGAATGCAGATATTTTGGCTTAAAATTGATTTGATATTAAATGAGAAATTTGTTTTAAGGAATTTAGCCTAATGTTGACTTTGGACCTTAAGTCACAATTTAGCTTAATAGGACCTTAGAACCCTATGAGAAAATAGCTTGAACCATTCCTTACATTGACTGATCATTAGGTAAGATTATGTTGTAGAGGACACTTAGGACAATCTAGTAAATACTTATGGAAAATTATGTTTTGCCATTTGAGTAAGAAGGCTAAGTTGGGTGAGAGGATGGAGTAAGGGTTTGAATTGAATTGAATCTTGATTGGTTGATGCGGTAGACTAGCCAGTAAGAGACTAGGACCTTATAGTGTAGGTTATAAATGAAATTAGATCTAAAACCTGTGGATGGGTTTATGATTTGACTCTTTTTTAGATTATTACTTAAAAGGGGCTAGCCTTAGTAATTGCATGAGTGAATAAAAAAGTAATTGGATTCAAATTAGCTCAAATCATTAGGGAAACTCTTGAGTAAACTTTTTGATCTTGAGAGAGATAACCTAAAAACAACTTAAGACTTACCCTTCAGTAGATGAATTACTTGTGAGATCAAAAACCCTAGAAGTTCTTGAGATAAAATGAATATTAGATTTTTAATTAGTTTTCTAAAGATATATTTTACTTCCTAATGTTGGAATAGTATTCAAATAGGAGATCGTGAGATTTGTAACTATATGTTATGATGGGCAATTATATGAGATTATTTTATCTCTATCAAATCTTATTTTCAAAGCTATAATTTGACATTATATATGAGCATATTTTGATACAATTGACTATGGCTTATGCCTTTAGTCAATTGGGGAATTGACTAAGGCTTATGCCTTTAGTAAAATGGGAGTTCAATTGACTTAAATCATTAAGGTATATAACTGTAACGCTCCGTCCTGTCGCCACACGCAATAAAGATATTTAAGGATAATAACATTGGCAGCGGAACAGTGCGTTACTTGGGAAGGGCCGCTGAACCTCCCCGAATACTGCTAATTGAGATGAAGTTTGTAACAACTCAAGGTTGTTAATTATTGTTTAATAGCCCAATTAACTTCAAAAATTTTCAAATAATCTTAATTAATTATTATGAGCGAGCCTTGAAGTGTTGGTCCAGTTTGGAGATTAAATGATAAAATTCTAACTTCGAATAATTATTTAAATAAGGAAAATGAGAAAATTATTTTAACTCATCAAATTAAAAATCAGACTTTGCCATAGAACTCCTCACACCCAAATTAGTTATGAGTGAAATTTTGGTGAGTTTTGGAGATCGTCAAAATTTCTCAAATATTTTATTGCTTTTTGATACCCATAAAAAGAGAATAATTGAGATGACCTCTGATTAAAATTTGACTGCATTTTGAGTTTCTCATCCCTGATTTAGTTAAGGACAAATTTTTGAGATTCTTGAGAAGCATATAATTATTTAATTCTGATTGAATAAAATTGTATATTAAATAATTTATTAAAATTTATTATTTTATTCAGCGATCGTTTATTCTTCTTTAACGTCGTTCATTCAAACGATGCCTTAAAGGAGTGTCGCTCGAACTAAATCCCGTAACCTAATCCTTTGGCCAACACTATCTGTGGGGCCCCACACACCCCACGATCATGCTAATACTGAAATTAATATGATTACGGAGGATACGTTCCTTGGACAACAACCCTCCCAACTGTAGTCGAGTCAGGTAAGAACCCAGCCCACCTTAGCTGAGGGGCTTGCCACCTGAAAATTGAGATCAAGCATCAAAATATCAAAGTAGTGGAAGCATATAAGATAACTTCCACATTACAGCACTGTAAATAAGAGAAAAGATAGTAACTCAGCTCAATATGAAAATGTAGAAAAAGAAATATATCCAAAATATTTAATTATTACAAACAAGCTTAATGAAAAGAACTCTCTTATCCTCACATACAAAAATAGAAACTAGCTAACCTCTACAGCAGGGCCCCAGCCTAATATCCACATCTCCTCCTCCTGACCTAACTTCTCATCTAAGGCAACCTCAACGAATAGCTCCAAAACTGATATTGTCGGTATCACAATGCCAGGGCCCCAGCATAAAAGAGAAAAACTTACAGTTGACAAATTATCTAAGTATATTTTAAGCTGATTAAATGAGACTAAATATTCAAAATATCACATTTTACTAAGCATGCAAGTAATTAAGGTGTAACTAGCAATAGAAATAGTATAGTTATAAATTAAGCATTTATAACTTAAGCAAAACAAAGTATATAAATTATCATACCTCAATCCAAAGCTACAACCAAGGTTAGTCAGTAAATATACATATATAATAATTCAAAGAACTAAAAATAAACTCGTCCTATCATGTTTATGATCAATTAAATATGTATTGATTTGCATAAGGAAAATTTTTACTGAAATATAAAATAACTAAAATAAATATTACCATCCTAAAACATGCAAGTACGGAACTTTAAAGTACTGAACTGAAGTAATTATACTGAGATGAACTGAAAATGAACTGAGAACAAAAAATATGCATAATTGATAATAAATATAACTTGGCTAAACGAAGTTGCTTAGCTGAAAAAGAGTCTAACAAATACCATCCTAGCAAACCATAGAGCTAGGACTGGTTAGACATAAAGATCCTAATAAGGAAATGTATCTAAACTAGTAATGCTATAATAGAAACAGACAAAATTAAGGCACTGAACCAAAAAGCTTAACGAATACCATCCTAGCAAACCATAGAGTTAGGCCAGGTTAGACTTATAAAAATATATGAATACCATCCTAGCCAACCATAGAACTAGGTCTGGCCTGTTCTATTGCAAAAGTACTAAATTGAAGAGGCAGACTAAATATAATACACTCTATTGAACTGAGCACTGAAAAATTGAATAAACTGAATATACTAAAATATAGTGAATAAATTGAATTACTGATTTAAGTAATGAGGTATTATGCATTCAAGACTGATATATGATATTCATCAAAACATCCCATGTTCAACTATTATGTCCAAAGTTCAATATTCAAAATACAAGGTATACAAAGCAACAATAATCAAAGTCAGCAAGAGACTCAACTAAACATTATGATATTTGTTGCTATCTAATTTAATTTAGTGTAAAATACCAAAATTCCATTTCAAATTGTTTATTAAATATTTAAATAATTTTGACTTCAGATTGAAAATCTGACTTCACCATTGCGTTCACCACCCCCAAATTAGCTAGGGGTGAAGTTTTGAACGCATTTGGAAGTTGTAAATTTTTGACGAATATTTTAATGCCTGAAAATTCGAGTAATTAAATACTCGTCGGATCGAAAATCCGAGTGCGCCATTGTGTTCAGAAGCCTTCAATTAGCTAGAATTGATTTTTTTTTTTATTATTAAATTAAGTTTAATTAATTAAAATCGTTTAAATTAAATTTAATAAATTAATTATTAAATTAAACTAAACGGCACCGTCTCTTTTAAATTAACGCTGTCATCCTTATCTTAAATCCCCATTTATCAAATACAATGCAATCTGGATCGTCCGATCAGATTTGATCGGACGATCGCGAAGTCATCTCTCCCGATTTACGCCACGCACAGTACGCGTGGCGATCGTTCGCGCAAGCAGCGAGCTTCGCTCGCCACTCGCTTCTCCACCGCCTTGGAACCCTCATCAATTTCAATTTAAGCTTCGTATGATATTAGGAACCTGTTCTTGTTCTCTAACAAGGCCTGCGAACCTTAAGTGGAGAAAACTGATCAATCAAGCCCTAGTATTCTAAGTCGTGGATTTCAGGTATGTCAATCTTACCCAAAAATCTGCTTTGTCAATTTCAATACGATAGCATCATTCAAATTAGTTTGAATTCTCGTTTATCTACACAATTCAAACTGAGTATGTTAATGAAGAAAATCGTATAAATTTAAGAACAAATCCAAATGATCAATACATTCGTAATTGCTAATGAAACTCATGATTGCAAAACCTAATGATATTAGATCGATGTTTAGTATTCAAGCAGAGCAATTAGAAGATCATAAAAAAAAAAAATTTAGGGCATCAATCCCTTCGGCGAAGAGAGGGAGCATTTCTGATGTAAGAATGGTGGATCGAAGGTTGCTCGTAGAGCCGTCAAGTGGCGTGCGTTCCAAGCCGAGAGGAGGGTCGTGCGCCGAGCCGAGTCTTGCCCTAGGTCGCGTCTTCCTCGCCGCCTGCCGAGAAGACGAAGACCCGTCTTCGATATGAGACGGGAATATCGCGACCCGTAAAATCGCGTGAATGAGCAAATGTGGGCCCCGCTGCACAGACAAAATTATATGTTAATTGTAATTATAAAGATTTTAAACAAAACCAAATTAAACTTTAACTAAATTAAATTAGATTTAGTAATAACATTTTAATAAATAAAATTAACAAACAGAAAAGAAAAATTAATAATAAATATTAAATAATTAAACATATTTTAAACATATATAAATACATAAAACAGAAAACTTATAAATAAATTAAGATTAAATAAAAACATTAATATAAAATATAATTAATATAACTAACATTTAATAAAATATTAAATAATAATCAAGAAAATATAATAAATAGATAGATAAAATAAAATGAATAAATAACAGAAAATAAACATTTTTTTATTAATTAATAAAAATTAAATAAAATCCTAAAAACTTTAAAAATCCATAACTCCTAAAATATTTAACTAAATTATACAATTTAATATACTAAATTAATCAGAAAAATGTAAGGAATTTAATGATGCTAATAATTTCATTATAGGATCAATATTTCATTAATTAGAAAATATTACAAATATTCAAATGACTATAGTTTTATACCCCTTAGTCCAAACATATCAAATATAGGTCTTAATACACTCAGAAAAGTCTTAGGAATAATTTAGAAGTATTAGTTTTTCTGTTTGAATTAACTAAATACAATTAGGACCTAACCTTAATTAACCTAGTTTAACCTAGAACTTCAAATAGCCATAAGTTAGTCAAAATAACTCCAAATTAGATGATCCAAATATCTATTTAGATCAGAAGAATCTAAATTTTAGTAAACTACAAAAATATTTAAGATTCAACGATTAGATCTTTTAAATTAAACCTAATAATTCTAAAAACTTGATTAGTGAATATTAGCAAAATATAATAATCTAAATTAAGTGATTTAAATAACTTATAAAGTAAATTAGAACTTAAATATATAATTAGTTTAAAAATTTTGTGATTAAAATCACTAACCACTCTCTAATTATAATAAACCATAATTATTAAATTCTCCAACTTAGAATATCTATAACTTAACCAATTCATATCAGAATTTGATAATTTTGGACTCTATAGAAACCTTAGGATATAATCTTCAATAAACTAGCACAAATTTTATATTTTAATAAGGGTAAAATTTCTAAAATACCCTTATAAGGTCAAATTCCCAATTTGACCTTATAAGGCATAATAATACAACTTAATAAAAGAATAATTCAAAATAAATCAAAATAGTCTTTTTATAAGCAAATCATAATAAAACATTAAATTAATAAATTTCATTATTTTGGCAGATCAAAGAAATTAAAACTGGTTGATCAAAATAAATCAGGTACGCAAATCTACTTATAAGTTTCATTTCAGTATTCTTATATTTGAGCCATTTTTCCATTTGAATATTATTTACACTGCTTACCGCTTTATAATCTGCAAAAAGAATGATATCGAATAGCATGTAACAAAAAGATGAAACAATGAATATATTATTGTGGTGTTTGTCTTTGGAGGGTGGAACGCAACACTGAGAATCTGTACAGATTGGGCCAGCTAACAGCCCCTGGGAGTTATATGGAGGGATTTAGCCTCTTGTAGGAAGTAGGCAAATCCAGAGGAAAGACACACCAAGAATTATTATTTTAGTAAGCTACCGACGGGTGGCGAGATAAGCTTCCTACAGATCATGCCTATGGGTTTACCCATTTGGGCTTAGGGGTCTCCGGACTCGACTTATTGTTACAAATGCTTTTGATAAAATTTATTTCATATATGTTGATTTTCACAGCTATTTTGCAGGGCAGAAATTGCATTTGGAAATTGCTTACTTTACTTGCAGTTTTATTTTCAGTCATTTTCATATATGATTCATACCTATTATAGGATGCTAGATTTATTCTTATAAGAACGATTTGCGTACTCCTACCTGACTGGTAATCTGAATTTTTTTTCAGGTTTTTAATAATTAGAGAACTTAGAAGATCTGCCAAATTAAAAGAAGAAGAATAAAGGAAGCAGAAGAATGTAGATATTTCTTATATTTTTAAACTGATGTAACTTTTCATATATGTTTTGGCTCTATGTATAAAAGGACTGTGAATTTCATTATTTTATTTTATTATGTCCTTTTTGAATTATAAAAATATTTATATTTCCAATTGAGATGAATTATTCTTTAAAGACTCTCGAACTTCGATCCCCGGTCGCCACAGAAATTGGTATCAGAGCGAAGTTTGAGACTATTTAAGGAATAATTCAGTAGAAGAGCCAACTATATAAATATAGTTACTAAGTTATTAAAAGTTAGATTTTAAGTTGGAGAGCCAACTAAATATAGTTTATTATTTCCCAGATTATGGATAGTCAAAACAACAACAACAATAATAATCAATCACAGGAGGAAAATGTCCCTCAAAATACTCCTAGTCACAACGAGATTGTTTCACCTAATGTTGAAGCAGTCTATCCTTTTGATCATAGTGGAGCAAATCAGATGCTCCAGTTCATGAATATGATGAATCAATTCATGAATAGTCAACAAATCCAGAACCCTCATCCTATTCAGAGAAAAGCAGTAAATGAAGACATGCAAATATTTCTTAAACTTCAGCCACCAGATTTAATGGCAAAGCAACTCCCTACCAAGCTGAGGAGTGGATTCAAAGAATAGAAAAGGAGTTTAAATGTGCAAAGAGCTCAGAAGATCAGAAGGTATCTCTAGCTACTTATCTTCTGACAGAAGCTGCTGAGAAGTGGTGGAAGACGACCAAGAACACCACATTCCAGAATAGATCAGAAGAAGAGATACAATGGGAAGAATTTGTGAAAACATTTTTAGGCAAATATGTGCCTCAATCTGCTAGGCAGACAATGAGAAAAGAACTACTAAACTTGAAACAAGGAAGTCACACAGTAACAGAGTATGAGGAAGAGTTCACTCGTCTAGCCAGCTTTGCCCCAGAAATGGTTACTACTGAAGAAGTCAGATGCCATCTATTCCTTAATAGATTAAGGAACAACTTTCAACATATCCTAACACCTCTTCAGATTTTAAACTTTGCTCAATTAGTAGAGAGAGCCAAACTTATGGAAGCTCAAGAAGAGCAGTACTCTTCCAGAATGAAAAGACCAGCATTCTCCCCTCATTTTAAATCCAAGAGACAGCAATTCTCCAGACCTCAAGGAAAAGTGTATAATATTCAAGGTAACTCAAGTAGACCTTCTCCAAGAACACCAAACACATGCAGGTTTTGTGGAAGAATTCATAGTACAGATAAATGCTTCACCGGTGAAGGTCAATGCCACCGATGTTGAAGGACGAACCATTCCATAAAGTTCTGCCGTACCACCTATACAGTCAATGGGTATCAAATCCCAAATCAAGGAAAGGCAGTTATGAAAAATCCAGGAAGACCACCATTAAATCAAGGAAATTATATGGCATCTTCCAGTAATCCAAGAAACAATCAAACCCAGGCCAGAATATTCAACCTATCTCAAGAAGAGGCAAAAGAAGAACCTGATGTTGTCACAGGTACCATTTTATTATTTCAGTACCCATGTTCAGTTCATTTTGATTCTGGAGCCACGCATTCTTTTATTGCGTCAAAATTAGTTCAACAATATTCTTTACCAGTAGAACAACTTTCATCAGCCCTTAAAGTTAATCTACCATCAGGAGAGTTCTTAGAAACAATCATCTTCTGTAATTGCAAGATTGATATAAATGGAAATTCTTGGGAAGCTAAACTCACTGTCATCCCTATAACTAGTTTTGATATTATTCTTGGGATGGATTGGATGAGTCAGAATAAGGCATTAATTGATTGTGCAAAGAAAAGAGTATATATTTATAATGGAAATAAGAAGGTAACTTTTATTGGTCAAAGTAGTGCAATTATTAGTCTTATCCCAGCAAACAAAATTGAGAAGTTTATTAGAAAGAAGTATCCTTTATTCCTAACTTTACTCTCAAGTTCTGAGGTTAAAACTACAACCTTAGAAGAGACTCCTGTAATAAGAGAGTATGCAGATGTATTTCCTGATGAACTTCCAGGTTTGCCACCTCAAAGAGAAGTGGAGTTCAGCATTGATTTAAGTCAAGGAACGAACCCTTTATCTAAAGCTCCATACAGAATGGCACCCAAAGAATTAGAAGAACTTAAGAATCAACTTCAAGAGTTGACTGAAAAAGGATTTATAAGACCAAGTAATTCTTCTTGGGGAGCCCCAGTTCTATTTGTTAAGAAAAAAGATGGAAGTATGAGATTATGTATTGATTACCGGGAATTGAATAAGGTTACTATTAAGAACAAATACCCATTGCCAAGAATAGATGATTTATTTGATCAGTTAGTTGGTGCTTCCATATTTTCTAAGATTGATCTGAGATCTGGTTATCACCAACTTCGTATCAAAGACGAAGATATTCCTAAATCTGCTTTCAGAACAAGATATGGGCATTATGAATTTTTAGTGATGCCATTTGGGTTAACAAATGCCCCATCTTATTTTATGGATCTAATGCAGTGAATAATGAAACCCTATCTAGATTCTTTTATTATCGTCTTTATTGATGATATATTAATCTATTCTAAGAATGCTAAGGAACATGAAGAGCATCTTAGAATAACCTTGAACTTGTTAAGACAACATCAACTGTATGCCAAGTTCTCAAAATGTGAATTTTGGCTTTACTCAATCGCCTTCTTAGGCCATATAATTAGCAAGGAAGGAATATCAGTTGATCCCAGCAAGATAAGTGCAATTCAAGATTGACCCCAACCTATTTCAGTAACAGAGATAAGAAGTTTCTTGGGTTTAGCTGGGTACTATCGCAAGTTTGTAAAGAACTTCTCTCAGATTGTAGTCCCTCTTACTCGTCTCACTCAAAAAGATGTACCATATGTTTAGGACTCATCTTGTGAATCAGCATTTAAGAAATTAAAAGAATGTCTAACCTCAGCTCCTATTTTAGTTCTACCAGTTGAAGGAAAAGAATATCAGATTTATTGTGATGCTTCTAGAATTGGATTAGGCTGTGTACTTATGCAGGAAGGAAAAGTGATAGCTTTTGTATCTAGACAACTCAAAATTCATGAGAAGAATTATCCAGTTCATGACCTAGAGTTAGCTGCAATAGTCTTTGCATTAAAAATCTGGAGACACTATTTGTATGGAGTAAAATGTGAAGTCTTCACAGATCATCAAAGTCTGAAGTATATTTTTACTCAAAAAGAGATCAATTTAAGACAGCGAAGATGGTTAGAATTAATCAAAGATTATGAATTATCAATTCAATATCATCCTGGCAAGGCATATGTAGTAGCAGACGCACTAAGTCGAAAGGCAGTTTCACATTTGCATATTTTGACTTCTAATTCTTTATTACTTAAAGAAATAAAAGATCTTCAATTAGAAATCATATTGCCAGCAAATGCTAAATTATTTCAGATGACTATAGAATGTTCATTAATGGATGAAATTAAAGAAGCTCAACATCTGGATGAAGAATATAGCTCCTTATCTACATCCATTCAATCAGGAAAACACTTAGAATTGAATTTAGATTCTAATAAGAATATTTGGTGTGGATCCAGAATATGGATACCAAATAAAGATGAGCTAAGAACTAAAATATTGAAAGAAGCTCATCAGTCTAAATATTCAATTCATCCTGGGAATAATAAGATGTATCAAGACTTAAAATCACATTTTTGGTGGCCAGGAATGAAAAGAAGTATAGCTGAGTTCATATCAAAATGTGAAGCATGTAATCTAGTAAAAGCAGAACATCAAAAACCAGGTGGATTACTCCAACCTCTAGCTATACCTCAATGGAAATGGGAAGATATTTCCATGGATTTTATCACGGGATTTCCTCGTTCAAAATCCAATAATGACTCTATTTGGGTAATTGTGGATAGACTTACCAAATCAGCGCACTTTTTACCCATTAAGCAAACAGATTCAGTAGACAAATTGGCAAAAATTTATCTAAAAGAGATAGTAAGGTCGCATGGTATTCCAAAAACTATTGTTTCTGATAGAGATAGTAGATTCACTTCAAAGTTTTGGAAAGCAGTTCATCAAGATCTTGGTTCACAGCTCTGCTTAAGTACAGCTTTTCATCCACAGACTGATGGACAAACTGAGAGAGTAAATCAAACTCTAGAAGATCTTCTTCGCCTTTGTGTCTTAGATTTTGGAGGAAGTTGGGATGATCATCTTCCTTTAATTGAATTCTCTTATAACAATAGTTTTCAGGCAAGCATAGGAATGGCTCTTTATGAAGCCCTTTATGGAAGAAAATGTATCACTCCTTTATCCTGGAATAGTGTTGGAGAAAACAGAATATTAAAATCAGATCTGATTATTCAATCAATAGAAAAGATAAAAATAATTCAGCATCGAATGAAAGCAGCTCAAGACAGACAAAAGCAGTATTTTGATGCTCATCATCGTCATATTGAATTTTCTGTTGGAGACTTTGTATATTTGAAAGTGAACCCATTCAGAGGAGTTTCCAGATTTGGAATTTCTGGGAAGTTAAGTCCAAGATTTATTGGACCTTTTGAAATTTTGAGAAGAGTAGGCCAAGTAGCATATCAGATCAAGCTTCCAGCACATCTAAGTCTAATGCACGATGTGTTTCATATCTCCTCCCTAAGAAAATGTCTATCTGAACCTTCATTGAGAGTAGAAGTAGAAGATATCAATTTGCAACCAAATCTCAGCTATATGATTGAACCAGAAGAGATTCTAGATCGAGATGAGAGAAAATTAAGAAGTAAATCCATTCCCATGATAAAGATCAAATGGAAGAACTGTCGCAAAGAAGAAGCTACATGGGAAGAAGAATCAAGTATGAAGAAAGCATATCCTCACTTATTTCACTAGTAAGTGACTTTAGATCTTGTAAATATCTTTAAATTTTAGATTGATGTCGGGACGACATCTCTTTTAAGTTGGAGAGAATGTAAAATACTAAAATTCTATTTCAAATTGTTTATTAAATATTTAAATAATTTTGACTTCAGATTGAAAATCTGTCTTCATCATTGCGTTCACCACCCCCAAATTAGCTAGGGGTGAAGTTTTGAACGCATTTGGAAGTTGTAAATTTTTGACGAATATTTTAATACCTGAAAATTCGAGTAATTAAATACTCGTCGGATCGAAAATCTGAGTGCGCCATTGTGTTCAGAAGCCTTCAATTAGCTAGAATTGATTTTTTTTTTATTATTAAATTAAGTTTAATTAATTAAAATCGTTTAAATTAAATTTAATAAATTAATTATTAAATTAATCTAAACGGCACCGTCTCTTTTAAATTAACGCTGTCATCCTTATCTTAAATCCCCATTTATCAAATACAATGCAATCTGGATCGTCCGATCAGATTTGATCGGACGATCGCGAAGTCATCTCTCCCGATTTACGCCACGCACAGTACGCGTGGCGATCGTTCGCGCAAGCAGCGAGCTTCGCTCGCCACTCGCTTCTCCACCGCCTTGGAACCCTCATCAATTTCAATTTAAGCTTCGTATGATATTAGGAACCTGTTCTTGTTCTCTAACAAGGCCTGCGAACCTTAAGTGGAGAAAACTGATCAATCAAGCCCTAGTATTCTAAGTCGTGGATTTCAGGTATGTCAATCTTACCCAAAAATCTGCTTTGTCAATTTCAATACGATAGCATCATTCAAATTAGTTTGAATTCTCATTTATCTACACAATTCAAACTGAGTATGTTAATGAAGAAAATCGTATAAATTTAAGAACAAATCCAAATGATCAATACATTCGTAATTGCTAATGAAACTCATGATTGCAAAACCTAATGATATTAGATCGATGTTTAGTATTCAAGCAGAGCAATTAGAAGATCATAAAAAAAAAAAATTTAGGGCATCAATCCCTTCGGCGAAGAGAGGGAGCATTTCTGATGTAAGAATGGTGGATCGAAGGTTGCTCGTAGAGCCGTCAAGTGGCGTGCGTTCCAGGCCGAGAGGAGGGTCGTGCGCCGAGCCGAGTCTTGCCCTAGGTCGCGTCTTCCTCGCCGCCTGCCGAGAAGACGAAGACCCGTCTTCGATATGAGACGGGAATATCGCGACCCGTAAAATCGCGTGAATGAGCAAATGTGGGCCCCGCTGCACAGACAAAATTATATGTTAATTGTAATTATAAAGATTTTAAACAAAACCAAATTAAACTTTAACTAAATTAAGTTAGATTTAGTAATAACATTTTAATAAATAAAATTAACAAACAGAAAAGAAAAATTAATAATAAATATTAAATAATTAAACATATTTTAAACATATATAAATACATAAAACAGAAAACTTATAAATAAATTAAGATTAAATAAAAACATTAATATAAAATATAATTAATATAACTAACATTTAATAAAATATTAAATAATAATCAAGAAAATATAATAAATAGATAGATAAAATAAAATGAATAAATAACAGAAAATAAACATTTTTTTATTAATTAATAAAAATTAAATAAAATCCTAAAAACTTTAAAAATCCATAACTCCTAAAATATTTAACTAAATTATACAATTTAATATACTAAATTAATCAGAAAAATGTAAGGAATTTAATGATGCTAATAATTTCATTATAGGATCAATATTTCATTAATTAGAAAATATTACAAATATTCAAATGACTATAGTTTTATACCCCTTAGTCCAAACATATCAAATATAGGTCTTAATACACTCAGAAAAGTCTTAGGAATAATTTAGAAGTATTAGTTTTTCTGTTTGAATTAACTAAATACAATTAGGACCTAACCTTAATTAACCTAGTTTAACCTAGAACTTCAAATAGCCATAAGTTAGTCAAAATAACTCCAAATTAGATGATCCAAATATCTATTTAGATCAGAAGAATCTAAATTTTAGTAAACTACAAAAATATTTAAGATTCAACGATTAGATCTTTTAAATTAAACCTAATAATTCTAAAAACTTGATTAGTGAATATTAGCAAAATATAATAATATAAATTAAGTGATTTATATAACTTATAAAGTAAATTAGAACTTAAATATACAATTAGTTTAAAAATTTTGTGATTAAAATTACTAACCACTCTCTAATTATAATAAACCCTAATTATTAAATTCTCCAACTTAGAATATCTATAACTTAACCAATTCATATCAGAATTTGATAATTTTGGACTCTATAGAAACCTTAGGATATAATCTTCAATAAACTAGCACAAATTTTATATTTTAATAAGGGTAAAATTTCTAAAATACCCTTATAAGGTCAAATTCCCAATTTGACCTTATAAGGCATAATAATACAACTTAATAAAAGAATAATTTAAAATAAATCAAAATAGTCTTTTTATAAGCAAATCATAATAAAACATTAAATTAATAAATTTCATTATTTTGGCAGATCAAAGAAATTAAAACTGGTTGATCAAAATAAATCAGGTACGCAAATCTACTTATAAGTTTCATTTCAGTATTCTTATATTTGAGCCATTTTTCCATTTGAATATTATTTACACTGCTTACCGCTTTATAATCTGCAAAAAGAATGATATCGAATAGCATGTAACAAAAAGATGAAACAATGAATATATTATTGTGGTGTTTGTCTTTGGAGGGTGGAACGCAACACTGAGAATCTGTACAGATTGGGCCAGCTAACAGCCCCTGGGAGTTATATGGAGGGATTTAGCCTCTTGTAGGAAGTAGGCAAATCCAGAGGAAAGACACACCAAGAATTATTATTTTAGTAAGCTACCGACGGGTGGCGAGATAAGCTTCCTACAGATCATGCCTATGGGTTTACCCATTTGGGCTTAGGGGTCTCCGGACTCGACTTATTGTTACAAATGCTTTTGATAAAATTTATTTCATATATGTTGATTTTCACAGCTATTTTGCAGGGCAGAAATTGCATTTGGAAATTGCTTACTTTACTTGCAGTTTTATTTTCAGTCATTTTCATATATGATTCATACCTATTATAGGATGCTAGATTTATTCTTATAAGAACGATTTGCGTACTCCTACCTGACTGGTAATCTGAATTTTTTTTCAGGTTTTTAATAATTAGAGAACTTAGAAGATCTGCCAAATTAAAAGAAGAAGAATAAAGGAAGCAGAAGAATGTAGATATTTCTTATATTTTTAAACTGATGTAACTTTTCATATATGTTTTGGCTCTATATATAAAAGGACTGTGAATTTCATTATTTTATTTTATTATGTCCTTTTTGAATTATAAAAATATTTATATTTCCAATTGAGATGAATTATTCTTTAAAGACTCTCGAACTTCGATCCCCGGTCGCCACATTTAGTATATCTAATCTAAGACAGTAGAAGCTTAGGATCTCCAATATCCATTTATCCAGTACAACCCTAGATTTACAACCTTATAACATTTGAACATAATAATTTCTAATTTATAATTAGATTGATGACTACAAAGGTTAAGTAATTAATCAACAACTTAATTATTGTATTATGATAGCACAAACCCAATCATGATTATGTCAATCAAGATTTAAGAATTTTGGGTCCAAAATCCATATTGGGTAAACCTGAATTCTATGTACTAATGTTTTAAGAATATAAGGGTTCACACCCACACTTATTCTAAAAGAAGAGAATCTTAGGAGCTGAAAGATTAAAGAAACTATAATCTTATAGAAAGACTAAATTTGGTTATCATAAGATAAAATAATCAAACAAGAACTTAAGAATCAAAGATTTAAGCTCAATCTATAGAATAATCTCATTATTCTATAGGTTGAACCAACCTAAACTCACTACAATGATTTTAAAAGATTCAATTAATTAAAAATTTCAAGAGTAGAATGATTCAATTCAAGCTGGATTTATAAAATGATGAACTTCTAAGGGTCCAAGATCTTAAGGTTTATAAATCACATGAATTAGTATAAGATTTAAGAACTTATGGTTTACTAGTCTATACTCAAAGGTTAAAATCAGCAATAGTTGAATGAATTCATACAGATTAATAATTGCCAAAATAAGAAGTTCAATTTAGACCAACCTTCCTTTGAGGCTAATGAAGGTCGATTAAGGTCAAAATCAATATATCCTTAATAAATCTAGTCACATGATAAATTAATGATGTTAATTGGAAAATGAATGCTACCATTAACTAATTATGAACTACAGCAATTGGTACTTTAATTAATAATTCTAGAAATTCAGAATTTAAATCTTGTTAAGTAAATAAATTTCTAAGCATTCTAAGCATGTATTTAAAAAATACCTCTATATTTATTCAATGCATAATTTCATTTTAACTACTTTTGATTTTGGTATATATTTTTTGTTATTAGGATTTTGGAGTCATCAAAATACAAAAAATCACAAATTTGGGCAATTCCGGATAGTTCTGGGTGTTGTGGCGCCTAAAAGCCACGTGCTGCAGTATGTTGTAGTGCCTACTGGCTGAGAGCCATGTGCTACTGTGCACTGTGGTGCCAGTCGACCTGATACCTGGGCGATACAATGTGCAACAACATTTTTAGGCACTGCGGTGCTCTATGACGCCTGAATTTCCAAGACTCGTGCGCTATAGCGCGCTGTAGTATTTTCAGGCACTGCGGTGCATTACGGTGCTAGAATTTTTGAGACTCGAGCGCTACGGTGTAGACAACTCAAGACGCGGGTGCTGCGATGAGCTGTAGCGCCTCCTGGCCGAGAGTCATGCACTACGGCGCGCTGTAATGCTCGACGGTGATTTTGCCTATGCAAAAACTGATACATGTCCCCTTTGGTACCCAAATAATCTTGATTTATGGTACATCAAGTGCAGTGCCATATACTAATGGAAAGGTCTTTCCAAGGCTTTTCCATTAATACCAAAATCGATATGAAATGACTATTTTAATAATATAAATAATGAAGCTAAAGTTCTCGGTATACATAAATACTATTTGCAAAATTGATCATCTACCCTAAAATTTACAATCTTAATGAGTCCTAATGAACTCAATATCTCAACCACAGGTTCTTAAGAATGCAAAATAAGCATAAGAACAAAATGAAGTAGCCATTGGATCAAACCAATGGGAGAAATCGGTGGTACCTTGGCTTGCAAAAGAAAGTTTCTTCTAGGGATCTTCAAGAGCTTGAGAGCTTAAGAGTTCCTTCAGCAGCTTGAGCAAAAATGGAGAATAGGGGTTGAAGGGAATCTCTTAAAGAAGAAGAAGGGAATGGCTTTGGAAGGGATGAGCTTGAATCATCCCATCACAAGCATGGGGGAGAAGGCTTGTGCAGAAAATGGAGAGGAGAGAGAGACAGGGGGGTCTTGCATGCATAGGAATGGAGGGAGAAGCCAAATGCAGGAAAGGGGGAGGTGGGGTCCAGCACAGGATAGAAAATGAGAAAAATGGTTTTGATAAATTTTAATTTAATTTATTTAATAAATTAATGCCTTAAAAAAAATCAGATTGATAGACGAGCTCTGAAAAATCTCAAAATTTTACCCCTAGCTAGTTTGGGGTTGAGGAACTCAACAACGAAGTCAGATTTTAATTTAGAGGTTAATTTATTTATCTTAATTTTTAGGGTATTTAAAATACATTAAAATATTTGAAAAAATTCTGACGACTTCCAAACATTTCTAAGACATCACCCTTAGCTAATTTGGTGGTGACGGGCACAATAACGAAGACAGATTTCAACTTTGAGGTCAAATTAAATATCTCAATTTTCTAATTAATTTAAATATTATTAAAATAATTCAAATGTTGGATTGAGCTTTGAATCGCTCCAAAATTTTAGGGTTTCATTATAATGACAAAATAAGCTTAATGGAATGATAATTAGGATGTGATAAAGCTAAAAATTTTGCTAAGTAGCAACCTAGAGTTGTTACACTATCTTCCTCTCTGAAGCCTGCAGGATGGTGTGTAGCTTCCACCGCTCACTTGTGTTGAGGTCTGGATCACCACCGCGACCTCATCCAATTGTGGGTCATGGAGATGAGGCCAACATCTTCAGTTAAGCCCATTGCTCTACTTGATAATATCTTATCAATATCCATAATGAGGAAGAAATTTTTAATTATGAGATCGGCAGTTTGCAAAGGACCCGACGAAACCCTAAGTTTCAAACAACGCAAAATATGTACTTCTCCCGATTCTCCTCTTAGTGTCATTTCCCTAAAATCAATGTTAAGTTAGGGCTTTAAGCTGTCAAATGAGGGACTCATTAGGATTTAATGAAATCGGCTTTCAGTGCTTAAAAATAAAGGGGTTTAATTGCATATCATTTCTTATTCAGTAGAAGATTATTTGAATAAGAAGTTTGTGTTATTAAAGGTTTGATTATATCTCTTTTAGCTATTTTATCAAGAACTACTCACTTCTATATGAAAAATCTCCATTTTCTTAAACATAATTTATTTTAAAGCAATATCATTAATTGAGTAGAGTGTGTTGGGTGTGATATCTTACTATAAATTGTATATGCTAAAATTGGTAAAAATGGCCAAGGGTTTAATACCACACTCTACATCAACAAATTCTAGGATTCTCATAATTGATAAGTAGCACTGTTAAATAACAATTTATTAAATTGAGTTGCTTAAATAGCAACTTTTGCTTACAGTTTTTATGTCATTTAATTGTATCATTCTACAAATTGATTCAATAGCACATTGTTATTACAAAATATCAAATATTTATTTGTGGGATTAAGGCTTGTTGTTGTTGTTGCTGAGTAGAGAAAAACTTCATCTATATGCTTTGGAATCAAGCCATTTACATTAATAGTGTCAAACACTTTGGCATCAGAATGAAACATAGCTATTAAATTAATGAGTGACCAATTATGTGATCCCCACATGTGTCATCGATTCTTTGAAGGGAAATGTTATAGTTTTTTTATGCTAAATAATTTTATACTAGACAACTCCTTAGTACCTTTGCAAGGTTGCTTATTACAAAAAGGATCCATTCTTTTGAAAAAGCAGCCAATTAAACTCTTGGAACTAGATACTTATTTATTTTAGTGAACAATATGACTTGAATACAATTTTGTTTTTCACTTAGCTATTGTTAACAGCAAAATCAAAACATTAAATGTAATACACAGGCATTTTCTTTCATTATCAATGTTTTCAATCTATTAAAGTCTTCACAATTATTGTTAGACCCACTGTAACATTATCCACATAAGAGATCATTGCTTACACCGTATTTGAGAAAAATTATTCAATTGCCATTTTGAGTGTAACAACAATTATATCTTCAAACTATATAATTAACAATATGACCATTGATTCATCTATCAGTGGTGTCATTATAAAACAAATAAATTAATATTAACTGCAACAATGATGGAATTATTTGTCTCAATAGCAGTTTGCATAATGTTTTTTAATACATGGAACATCAACACTAAAAACATTTTCTTGAATTACTTTCTTGGAATCTTCAATATGCTTAATCAAAAAGTGTTGAAGATGAAGAAAGTTGCATTGGTTATCATAATTTTATGATAAATATGACTTCATAAAGCTTTATCAAGCACATTTGAATCTCTGTTACAGGTGGTCTGTAATCATGGTATACTTGATCTGATGGCTTTAAGAATTTAAAATTATAATTCTAATTTTGGTTCATTGGAGCTTCACTTTTTATTTTTCTAGGTTCTAGAAACTTTTAAATTGTTCAACATGCAGTTAATACATTTTTTCTTACCAAAGAGCACTTCATTTCCTCAAACTTTCTTAAAGTGCATGACACCATGTATTTATTTATAATCATAAGATTATAAAATAATTGTGCATTGTTTGCAAATTTTGAAGTATGGAGGCTAGATAAGTATATTTTAAAAATTTTGTTATTATGTATATAAGACATTTATTGTTTCTTATGTGGATGGCTTGGCAATTTATTAATTAGAACAACATATTACACAAATGTTTGCAATATGCGATTTTGTACTATCAATTAGTTAAAGATGTACCTAACTTATATAACTTTGATTAGCTTCCCACTCTTAAGGAAGGTGTAAAGATTCAACTAAGAAAGATGAACAACCTCTCTTGATAAATGTTTTTTGGCAAGATATTAACATAAACCATTATGAAAATACAAGCAAAATGCTAATAGAAACCTTATAGTTGATAACTAAAGTGAATGGCTAGTAAAATAAATAAAAATTTAATTAAATCACTATCTTCATAATTAAACTTAATATTTATATTGATTAACTTAGGAATCTATATTCCCTAAATTAAATAGGGACTTTATTAGTCCCAAATCATTAGGATAGATAATTAAAAATAGAAAATAATGGATATCTCATAGCTTACAATAGTTTGTTAATCCTTGAAAATGTTGCAACGAGTTAAAAACCATTCCCTGAAATCATGCATTAAGACTTTGTGCATAATATTAAATATTTAATATATATACTTTAAAGGGGTTTTTATGGTGAATGTTAGTACAACTGTCATTAAGCCTAGGTAGGCTATTGGTGTATCCTGAGACCACATAATTACTTTGAGGGGGAATGTGTGTGTTTACAGTTGACCCCACTTTCTGATAAGTTGAATAGACGTACTCAACTACTAGCTTGTTCTGCTCCCACAGAAGAATAAAAATACAAGATAAATAAATCATAAATTGTATTTTTCATAATATATTGATTATGAATAATTAATATAGTCTTATAATATATATATATATATATATATATAGTCTTTTAGACTAAAATTACTTACTTTACTATTTTATAACATTTTAAATCTTTCAGAATCATTTATGTAGTGTAAAGTTTTCTACTAAAATGTTATTTTATTTCTTACACTATTTTCTTATTTAGCATACAATATTATTTGAACATATTCATATTTTCTTCAATTCCAAATAATTCAAGTGTCATGCTAACCTATTAGTTGCAGGATTAATAAGGATGCTTAAGTAATGTGAGAAACTTTTCTTACTTTACCTCCTTCCTAGATTCATGCTTATTGCATCGCTTTCACTTTAAAATGTAAATGGCTAATATGATATCCATATAATAATGTATTTAGTTTACCCTTACATTAAACTTAGACTTCTTAAAGTTTAATCATTTTTCTTTTTATTGGTTGTGCTCTATTATATTTAAAACCTAAAATATGGTAGATCAGGAGCGTGGACATGGATCAGGTGCTTCGCTTAAGAAAGAACTTGAGTTGTAGCTGGATTGAAGATCTCGTTTATTTACTCTCTTTTTCATTATGTGAGGATGAGTGATTACAATATCAAACTTGTTAAATATTATGTGATGTTTTTAAACTATTCTTTCATATTGTTTGAGTTTCCTTCTACCCATAGATTCACATAATGTATGGTAGCACTCAATGTTGGGTTAGAATTCCCTAACTCAATATTAGGTACTACTGTAACACCTGTTATTAGATTAATATAATAGATCTAATAGTAGGGAGTTATAAGGCTCTACTTAAGGTAGATCTGAGGATTAATCCTTAAGATAAGGGTAAAATACTTATCTTAAGTATTAGATATAGTACTCACATACATTGAAATATGGATGGTAGATTTAATAAGAATATAATATAAATGAGTATTAGCATCTCTTACATATTGATCACATCACAATACTAAGTATAAGTAGATATAATAATAATGTGCAAAAGCTAAGCAATTCATCCATATCATCTACCAAAGAGGCTAAGTAAAAATATTCATCTCAAAAAAGAAAAAGAAAAATATATCCAGAGTTAAGATTATTACAAACCAATTGCTTAATATAAAAGATAGAAATAGTCTCTCACTCATGATAGAAAGTAAACTAATAGAGTAAATAAAATTGAGCCAACTAATGCTCCACAATCTCCTTTCAGATCCCCTGTGAAGCCTCCTAAATCTGCTCTGCAAACTGCTATGAATTTGATAAAATATCAGATCCCAAAATGTACCACATGTTAGAAAATCAGTCTAACACATCTAAAGCTACTATATACATTTATAGTTTTAAGAGTTTAATATTTAAGTAAACAAAATAATACTGGATAAAAACACTGAAACAACTGAAAAGTATAAAATTATACTGAATAAAAAGGGAAGTAAAATAGTAGCTAAAAAACTAAGTATTAAAAATAGAAAACTATAAGGAAATTGAAACTAAATAAAATACAGATATAAAATTATACTTTATGTCACTGAATGTATGTGTATATATCTGAATGTGCCATAGAACTTTATACCTCATTTATGCATAACTTGATGTCACATGACATCCCACAGAGTCCTAGGTGAGTAGATGCTCTGCTAATAGATCTTATGTGAGCATAATGCTCCAATAATAGATCCTAGGTGAGCACAATGCTCCGCTACTGCAGTGATATGATTTATGCAATTCATGATATGCTAAGGCTTTAATAATTGTATGCTCATAAAATGTTAAAACCAAAAATGATCAAAGCTAAGCAAATAAACCCATTTGTCTCCATGATTCAAACCTTAATTAAATGGAATGCTTGATTTTATTCTAATTCCACTGAATTCAATATTCATTCCATAATTGTATTCTAATTTATCATGTCGGGAGAGTACATATGCATAATTAGCATGTCCTAGGAAGGATGACTTTAACACTTAGTTTATTAAACTGCACATATCAATGCACACAAGAATAATGGATAGAATCCTTATACAATTTATTCTCTCAAACTAAGTTGTTAAACTCTCAATCTATAACACACTTTGGACTTGGAATGTTTATCTTGAACTGAACTAAACTTGTTTAATTATCTAAGATAAGACTGAGACTCTATATTTCTATTCAGGGCAAATCAACCAATTCCATCCTTTAATGAAATAAATCAGTCCTATGGATATGCACTATCACATCCATATGATAATACTACAAAATTTCATTCTAGCAATTTATTTAATGATCAAGGAGTAACAAGCTAATGAATCTTTACTCCGTTGTGGTGAGTCCTACACAAAATGACTCCAAGGGTATGGAATAAAAGCCACTCAACTTAGGATACTACCATAAGGGAAAACTCAAATCTTGTCTCATTAGGTTATTCTACCATAATATTTAGGATCATTTATCTATGGTTATAAGGGTTCATCTAAGATCCTACCACAAAATGAGACAAATACGATATCTCCTATCTCAAGAATTTATCTAATTAAGGGTCTAGTGTTTACTTGATTTAAAACTATCTTTACATTTTAAAGATCTAAAACACTAATTATTCTACTTAAGCTACAAAAAAATATTCAAGATAATGAAATTTCATGTAAACTCACCAGTTCAATCACATAGTTTAGGTGCCAAAATCAAGTATACAATTCTCCCAAACTATAACTTAATCAAAGCTTAAGAACTGTGAGATAAAATCACACAATTTATTGAGAATTAGTCATTTGCAAATCAAGCATGTCATATTAAGAATAATTCATGCCAATTATCTTGATAAGGAGAAAATCAAGGATCTTAAGATTGATCAAAATTATAAATCACATGAATTATGATAAGGTTTATGAATTTATAGTTTCCTAGTCTAAAATTAATGTTAAATCAACAAGAGTTAATTGAGTTCATGCATATTATTGAATGTTAAATCAAAGTGCTCAATTTTGATTAACTTATATTCAATATTATCAAATCCAATTAGGGTTGAATCCAAACTTGACATAATTTGGGTTATATGCAAATTTTGACTTATAAGATAATTATTAAATTATTAGTCAATTACTGAAGTTCCCATTAGCATTAGTTCATTCTTTAATTAATTTATAGTAATTAATTAAACTAATTAATATTTTCTCTCTAATTAAGGTAAATTGAGAAATCTATTTGTCCAAATCATAAAGTACATGCTCTAATATGCATACTACTATTTAAGAAACACACATAAGTTTAATTAGCAAAATTAGAGGTTATTAAGTGCTTAATTAATCATCAATTAAGTCCAAAGAGGATTATCACATAATTACAAGATTAATAATCAAAAATTCATGCTACATGAAATATAAACTCCAATTAATCATATGAACAATCAGAGACTATAAGATGCAAGTTTGACTAATTACAAACCTAAATATTCACTATCATTATCCTACTTAGCACATGCATTCTACAAGGCCTAAGTGATCAAATGAAACCATAATCAAAGGTTTGGTTAAGTATACATGCTAATCTTCAAAAATTAGGCCACTAAAGTAATTAGGCAAAATTAAAAATTATATCTACATGAACTAAAATGTTCTTGCATATTCTTATTCCTTACATTATTTTGAATAAAATGGTACATAACTTCATATAGTTTGGATAAGTATTTAAAAAGTTATTCAATTAATTTATTCTGAATGTTCTTAATTCAATTTTCATTATTTGATTTATCTTCCTTAAGGAAAATAAATCTATTAATTGTTTTATTAATTAACAGAGGTAGCCCAATATCAAAAAGGCGTGGGTCGGTCAGGCCCAATGACCTATCACTGTCGCACCGTGCTGGTCATGGGTCAGCCCGACCCGCACAGTGCATCATCCCCCTTCCTCCTTCCCCCGTGTTAATTTAAATTAAGGATAGGGTCCAAGCCCAATTGTCGAGTTCCTCGACCACGCCCAGATCCATTTGGATTGCTACACGATCAAGGAACCGAGACGCATCAATTACACCATGAAGCCCCTTGTTAGAAGGTCGGAGTCGTCCGGACCGTACTCACCCAAGACCTTCACCTAGAGCTTACTGTGGGGATGAAATTTTACCCATAGGGTTCATGGATTCGCTGGGGCTCAATCCTTATACTATCGAGGAGGTAAGATGGATCGAACACTTAAGGCCACTGATCCTAGGGTGCATCCAAGCGCCGGGTCCTTACTCGGACCCAGTTTTCAGAGAATGCATTAGCCCGATCGATCATATCAATCGATCGAGGCTAACCCAGGTTGGTGACCCCAACATTGAATCAGGAATCCTACCAAACATTGGAGCACAACCACACCACCCAACACTAAGTTAGAAGGAAACTAACCCGACATCGAGTAAAGTGCAGCCAAGAATCTTTGTGAGGGTACTAAGTTAGAAGGTGAAGTGGAAGAAGAAGAAAGATGAAAGAAGAAAAGTAGAAAAATAGAAAATAATTGCAAGTAGGAGATATACAAGCAAGTAGAAGTAGAAGAAAATGAAATTGCATAATAGAAGATATACATCCATCCACTATCCAAATCAAGCATTTTAAAAAAAAATCAATTCCATCATAGAATAAGTAAAAACATTTTAGAAATTAAATTATTACAAACTTGAAATTAAAGAAAAAATAAGTAAAGTTCACTCTCTCACTTAAACAGAAAATGGAAAGAAAATGCGGAAGCATAAATAAATATTTAAAGTACTAATGACCAGCACTAGGTCTAGCTTGTAATGTCCCGCCCCGTCACCGCGCGCAAAGGTTACAAATATAATCAGATTGGCGGCGAAGCATTGCGCCACTCAGAAAAATGAGCATAACCCAACTTCCCAAATAGGCTAACTAAAACTAGCCACACCGAAGGGCTGCTGACTCGAACCCAATAGTAGGATCAAGAGTCAATACTTAAGATAAGTATATGATACTTGCCTTAAGTAATAGATGAATATGTACATTTAATTTAAAGTGGTAAACATGAATCCAATATATGCTATCAATATATCATCATTTTTAATATGTTGATCACATCACAATACTAAGTATAATAGTAGAATAACAGAGTCCGTAATCTAAAGTAAAACTTCCAGAATATATTCATCACAGAGCAGTAGTAAACATTTGTCTCAGAAAAGAAAAGTAAATTGCATCTCAAATTATTACAAACCGATTTAAATGACACAAAAGTAAAGTATATCTGAAGTACTAAAGTAGTAAAGTAAAAGGTAGAAGTCTGGTCCACTAAGGCTCCACATACTCCTCTTGGATCTCCTATAAGTCCTCCAGTCCTGCCTCAACAAGCTGCTCGGGATCTAGCAAATTGCTGGATCCCATAAGTACCCCATGTTAGACAAAAAGTCTAACACATCGCAACTGTAGCGCCTCACCCCGTCGTCGCATGCAAAAGACAAGTAGTAAAATTCAGCAGTGGAGCGGTGCGCTATTCGGGATGACGAGAACAAACAAAACTCAGCTTCCCGAATAGGCTAGAAGACTGAGCCACACTGAAGGCTGCTGACTCAAACCTATGTGTAGGATCGAGAGTCAATACCTAAGATAAGATTAGAATACTTATCTTAAGTATTAGACTAGTACGTACATTGGATTTAAAGAAATAAATAAGAATCTAATATATGTTATCAATATATCAGCATTTCTAGTATACTGATCACCTCACAATACTAAGTATAATAGTATAACAGAGTACGAAAGCTAAAGCAAAACATCTAGAATACATTTATCATAGAGAAGTATGTAAACATTCACCCCATAAAAGAAAAGAAATATATATCCAGAGTTATTACAAACTATTTTAAAATATGAAACGTAAAGTCTATCTAATATACTGAAATAAAGCCAAAAGTAAAGGGTGGTAGACTGATCTTCTATGGCTCCACGTACTCCACGTGGATCTCCTGAATGTCATCCTGCCCTGTCTCCACAAGCTGCTTGGGATCTAGCAAATTGCCAGATCCCAAAAGTACCCCATGTTAGACAAGAAGTCTAACATATCGCAGCTAGCTACACAATACTAAAGTAAATGCAATAGATAGTAAAGTAAGGAAACTGAAGAAAAGCTGAGAAAAATGCTGAGTAACTGAAACTGTAAAGACTAAACAAAGTAAAATTGCATCGAAACTGATTACTAAAAGTGAATGAAAACATCAAATGCTCAGAAATCTATGTGAAAGGAAAGTCATATGCTGTGCTATATGTCACTAGAATGATGCACTCAAATATGCTATATCACGATATGCCACGGATATGTAACAAAACTATCATTGAAAGACTATGAGTAGTACAGTCCAATGTATGCATACACCCAGTTGGGAAGATAGTATAGTGACGCAGATGCACCCTAAAATTCCCTAGTCTATGTATGCAACATTCAGTAACCCATACTTTATCACCGATACTCATACGTCACTACCGAAATGATGCTTCAAGCTCATGTTCATGCTTATGCCCATGCTTCTATTCTATATGAGTAAAATCCAGAAAATCTGTGAAAACTTGGAATGTCGATGATGAATTCTAAGTCTCCACTATGCTGAATCCTTCGATTTTGACTCTTAGCTTCTAGAGCGATAATTGATTAATTTTGCAGATTTACTTAAGGATTAATAGATGTGATGATTGTATACACATATTCAGCACATTTGCAAGAAAGGTGATTCTTATCACTTAGTTTGATTAAGCCATCCTAACAAAGCAGTCTTCGATAGAAGACGTCACCCGTTGGCAATTTTATATCTCAAGCTAAGTTGTTAAGGTGCCCTACTCACAATCACACTTAGTGTCTTAAAGAAGGTGAATCTCATTGCTTAGTTTATTTGAGCCACACCTATTGAAGCGGTCTTCTCTAGGAGGCATTGCCCATTGGAAATTTATATTTCAATCAAACTAAGGAGTGAGTACCCATTTAATACGCTCTTAAGTTTGAATGATTTATTCTAATGGAACTGTATTCGTCTAATCCCGCGAGATAGAACCTGCTCATAAGTCCCCATTAGAGTGAATCGACCAATCCCGAATACTATCAAAGAACCAGCAATATGGGTATACTATACTACCCCACCCAATAATTAAAGTTTAAACAAGTCTATTTAATGAATCAAGGAATTATTAAGACTACATAGGTCTATGCTAAATAGTTAAGTCCTATACAAGGCTCCAAGAAAATGTGATCAAGGATCACTCAATATAGGTTCTACCATAATTGAAGGTATCATTCTAGTGTCTTAAGTGCTTTCTACCATGAGGGGTAAAGATCAACTTCTAAGATCAAGGGATCATCTAAGCTTCTACCTCAATGAGTCATACAAAATTCTCCTACCTCAAAGTATATTTAAATTAGGTCTTTTAAATGTTTCATAGATGATCTTGTGATGAGATACTTAAGATCTTTCATTCTAAATTCTGATATTAACATCTTAGGTTCTATTTCATAGTTAAGTTTAGAATGATCAGATCAGATGATTAAGTTATCTGGTCATAACTTAATCTAAGATTATGGGATTTAAATCAAGGATATTGTTAAAGTTTTAGATCAATTATTCAATCAATATGATTTTATTAATCTTCGTATACTAATGGTATTATTTAGGAGAAAATCAAGGATCTAAAGTTTGGATTGATATTAAGCAATCACATAAGTTTGTTATTAGCCTTAACATATCTAATTCAAATATTTAAGATCAATACCAAATTAGATGCATTATTGGAAAATGTCAAGTTAATTATCTTATAATCAAATCCATTTACTTAAGGTTTAGGAGTTTGGATCTTAATTAAGTATATTAGGGTTTGACCACTACTCTTATCCAATTAAGATCAAGTGTTTATTTATATATCAATATCAAATCAGTGAGTTAAGAGTGTATTATTGGTGGCAATCTCAGACCTAAATCAAGTCATTAAAAGCTTGATCAAAGTCTTAAGATTTCTTAAGATTAATTATAAGGTTTAAGTTCTCCATTTTTGATTTATTCAATTTACACATCATAAGTTTGCATACATGATTTCAATACATCTAGCTTACTGTTATGAATCAAATTGATCGATAAATTTCAGAAAACAAAGAGTACTTAGTGCTAATCCAACCCTAATCCAATCCAAAAGGATTAATACATAAATACAAATCCAACCATCAGAATTTCATGCAATTTGGCACACAAGTTCTACATTGGCATACAATCAATCAGAAACTGAGTTTGCTAAGATCCAATGATTACAAAAATTTTCACTAATCATAATTTAACAAAATTAGGGCATAATTTGAAATACAGAGATAAAAAAAAAATAACTCACCTAGCATATGCATTCTACTTTGCATAAGGAGACTAATGGCACCCTAAACATGCAATTTGGCTAAGTAAAACTGCTAATTCACCCTAATCAAGATCTGCAATGATTAGGCAAAAATAGAAAATTTAACCATCAGATGTCCAATATTATTTTATATTTAGATTACTGTTGACTTTCTGATCATTTTCATCTATGATATTATAGGTTTTGGACCAGTAAATTAAAAGTTATTCAAATAATATATTCTACATTTTTCTAATCTAATTAATCTATTTTCCTTAAGGAAAACAATTTAATATAGATTTTAATTAAATTTAGAACGGCCCTGACCTGGTTATAAAACGTGCGGGTCGGCTTTGCCCCGATGGCCCAGCACTGTCGCACAGTGCGGGTCACGGGTCAACCCGACCCGCACTATGCATCATCTTCCTCCCGGCGCCATCCCGAGAACCAGCCGATTAGGGTAACCCTAATCGGCTAATTTCTCATCTCCCCAACCACCTCACAGCCCCCAATGAATTGGGGTCCCATCAGCATACCAAGATGCACTCATGGAACCCAAAACCCCCATCCGGGAGTGACTGGAACTCCGAGGACCTACTAGGCCAAAATCCTCCCTTGGTCGATATTGTGGGGGATCGATACTCCCCATAGAGGGCTTGCCAAGCTCGGGGCACATCGGCTACACCTTCAGGGAGACAAGGCGCACCCAAACCCCAATCTAGCTTGGCATGAGGACCACTGAAAGCGTGGGGCCTTACTCGGGCACCCGGCTGCTAATGCGATGCAGTCCGATCGATCGATACAATTGATCGAGCTGACCCAGAGCCCCTAACCTAGTGCATTGCAATCGCCTAGACTAAGAGTACAAGCAGAAGGCATTGGAAGGAGGAGCCAAGCCTATTCGACTCGGTTCAAGGCAAAAGGGGTACCTGGATAAGAAGGAGAGCTAGATTTGCTAAGTGAGGAAGACAGAGATTGATCCAGAAGCTGGAGCTGATGCAGACGAGTTCCACTAACCCAACTGAAGTAATAGGGAGCTTGAACACCAAGCGTAACCCTCAGACTGGGCTGCAATTGGAGCTAGATCACCGATGGGTTGCAGAGGAGCTCTAAGGAAAACTGGGGGCAATTCAAGTGATAGGAGAGTTTACAATTGGCAAAGGGAGCCTCCAGGGACAATTCCTAGGCTATTTATAGCATGGGGGAATATATGGAAGCTTGGGCAAGCCTAAGGGCAGGCCCAAGCTCGAGTTGGTTGGGCTGGGGACAGGCAGGGGCAGACCCGGAAGATGGAGGTGATGAGCCGATAGGGATCGAGTGGTGGTGGGGAGCAGGAAGGATCCCCGTACTGCCACACCAGCATTGACAGTAGAGGCTGTCGAGATCCTTCAGGAAATTCGGGGATGACGATCCACAGTGGGTGATAACCCCGGGATCGTCTGATTATGCGTTGGTTAGAAGCGGACGGTCTGATCCTAGCCCTGTCAACGAATGAACGCGGAAGGGATCGCGACCGTTCGATCCTTGGAAAGGATCTGACGGTAGATCAGCTATATTTAGACAGGGAATCGGGACCGCTAGATCAAAGTGCCAAGATTCGTGCGGTGCCATCCATGCGCCACAATTGTTGAACTGCGGTTGGGGTCTCATAGCGGATCCTCCGCGGTCCCGACAGCGGATCCCGACCGTTAGAAGGTATATGTGTAATTTAAAATTGTTAGGAGCCCTAGAGTGCAATTAAACAATTTTAATTAAATATGAATTATGGTCTAAATGATTTCCAAATTGCACCAAACTTTCACCCCTAGCTAATTTGGGGATGAGGAATTCAAAAATGCCATCAGATTTTAAATCTGAGATTAAAATATTTTAGGTCTAAGCTAGGGCATCTAGACTGGTCAAAATATTATTTTGGACTTAAAGAAGTCCTATGGACTTCAAATTTTCAAGATAGAATTTATTTTATATTCTAAGAATAATGCAATAAAAAATAATGACTATTTAGGCTATAATTTAGCAGAGTAACAACCTAGGATTATTATAATAACTAAACTAAGCAGTACTAAAGTAAATACGAATAGACAGTAAAGTAAACAAAACTGTAGAAAAGTAGTAAAATACTGAACTACTGAAATATGTAAAGACTAAATAAGGTAAAAAGGAACTGAAAGCTGAATGCTGAAAGTAAGTGAAAACATCAAATGCTCAGAAACTAAGATAAAAATGTCCAATATTGTACTATATGTCACCGGGATAATGCATCTAAATATGCCACAACATGGTATGCCACATATATGTAATAGAACTACCACTGAAAAACTATGAGTTGTACGGTCCAATATATATATAAACCCAGTTGGGAAGCCAGTACGGTGATGTCGATGCATCCTGAAATTCCCCAGTCAATGTATGCAACATTCCGTAACCCATAATTCATCACTGATACTTATACGTCACCAATGAATCATTTGTCATGCTCATGTTTATGCTCATGCTTCTACGCTATACGAGGAAAATCTCAAAATCTATAAAAACTTTGAATACCGATGATGAATTCAAGGTCTCCACTGTGCAGAATCTTGCTAAAAGGATTCTAACTCCTAACTTCTAGAATGATAATTGGTTAAGGTTGAAGATTTACTTAAAAATCATTAGATGGGATGATTGTAAACACAAATTTAGCACATTGCAAGAAAGGTGGTGCTTAACACTTAGTTTGATTAAGCCACCCTAATAAAGCAGTCTTCAATAGGAGGCATCGCCCATTAGTGATTTATATCTCAAGCTAAGTTATTAAGATGCCCAACTCACAATCACACTCAGTGTCTTAAAAAAGTGATTCTAATCACTTAGTTTGTTTGAGCCACACCTATTAAAGCAGTCTTCGCTAGGAGGCATCGCCCATTAGTGATTTGTATTTCAATCAAACTAAGGAATGAGTTCCCATTTAATACACTCTTAGTCTTGGGAGATTTATTCTAATGGGACTGTATTCATCTAATCCCTTGGGATAGCACCTGGTCATAAGTCAACATTAGAGTGAATTAACCAATCCTGAATACTACTGAAGAAATCTAGTCCTATGGGTATACCATACTACACCAACCAATAACTTGGGTTCATACAACTCTATTTAATCAATAAGGATTTATCAAGACTCTTAATTCCTATGCTAAATAGGTAAGTCCTATCCAAGGCTTTAAGAAAAATATGATCAAGGTTCTCTCAATATAGATTTTACCACAATGAAAGGTATCATTATAATATCTTAAGTGATTCATACCACGAGGGGTTAAGATCAACTTCTAAGGTTAAGGGATCATCTAAGCTTCTACCTCAATGAGTTATACAAAATTCTCCTACCTCAATGTATATTTAGTTTAGGTCTTTAAAATATTTCAAAGACGATCTTATGTTGAGATACTTAAGATCTCACACTCTTAATTCTAATGCTAATATTCTAGGCTTTACTTATTATTTAGGCTTAAAGTGATCAAATCAGATGATTAAGTCATCTAATCATAACATATTCTAAGATTATGGGATTTAAATTACGAATGTTATTAGAGTTAGATTACTTGTTCAATCAATATGATTCTATTAGTCTTCTTATGCTAATAGTCTTATTTAGGAGAAAATCAATGATCTAATCCTTAGCTAGTTTAGATTCAGATTAAGTAATCACATAGCTTTATTATTAACCTTAACATGTCTAATCCAAATGTTTAAGATCAATACTAAATTAGATGCATTATTGGAATAATGATGATTGCATTATCTTATAATCAATTAAATTTAATTAAGTTTAAGAGTTTGGATCTTAATCAAATAGATGAGGGTTTAATCCCTTACTCATGTCTAATCAAGATCAAATGTTTATTTATAAACAATGCCAAATCAATAAATTTAGGATTTATTATTGGTGGCAATCTTAGACCTAGATCAAATCTTAACAGCTTGATCAAAGTCTAAAAACTTCTTAAGGTTAATTAAGGTGTTTAAGTTCTCAATTTTAGATTTATTCAATTTATACATCATAAATTTACATACATGATTTCAATACATCTACCTTACTGTTATGAATCATATTAATAAAAGAATTTCAGAAAACAAAAAGTAATTAGTGCTAATCAAACCCTAAATCAATCCAAAAGGATTAGCACATAAATACAAATCCAACAATCAGAATTTCATGCAATTTGGCACATAAGTTCTAATTACTAAACAATTAATCAAAGACTAAGTTTGCTAAGATCTAATGGTTGCAAACCCTAATTTTTACTAATCATGATTTAACAAGATTAGGGCATAAGTTGAAATACAAAAATCAGAAAAATAAACTACTTAGCACCTTTATTTTACTAATCATAAGGAAGCTAACGGCACCCTAAATATGCAATTTGGTTAAGTATAATTTCTAAACAACTCTAATCAAAATCTATAATAATTAAGCAAAAATGGAAAATCTAACCATTAGATGTTCAATATTATTTTACATTCTTATTCCTGAGGATTTTTTGATCAATATAATATATAATATTATAGGGTTTGAACTAGTGGATTAAAAGTTATTCAATTAATACACTCTATATTTTTATTTAAATAATTTCCTATGATTGGATTAATTAGATTATTTTCTTTAAGAAAAATAAATCCAATTAATCAGATTTTATCTAAATGGGCTTGGCCCATTAGCCGAACCACATGGGTCAACCGGGGCCCGAGAAACCCAGCACTGTCACGCAGCACGAGTCATGGGCTGACCCAACCCGCACAATACCGTCGTCCCCAACCCTCCTTCCCTGATACCCAGGGAATTAGGGTTGGCTTTCACGGCAAAATTTTGAGTACTTCGACCATGCTGTGACCCCTAAATGATCCTCACACTATTAGTGGGCCAAGATGCTTCGATTGAACCCCTTAGCCCCTTGTGAGGTGGTCGGGGTAGCCCGGACTTTACTCACCCGAGAGGCTTTGCCTCTGAGCTACTGTGGGGAGACTATTCTCCCCATAGAGGTCTTAATCTCTATACCATCAGGGAGGTGACACGGATCGAAGCTCCCTGGTCTGAGGGTCTGAGGTGGGATGGATCGCCAGGGCCTTACTCGACACGTGGCATTTCTTAAGGACTTAGCTCGATCGATCGATTCGATGGATCGGGACTAGCTAAGGGCTTAAGTTCGATAGCCTTGGGTTCATTCCAATAATACACACATTACGAATCAAAAGGAAGAGGGTCTAAGCCCAATTGGCTCAGACCAAGCAAATGGGGGTACCTGGTTTCTCGGTTGAGCTCAGCATGGCTGGCAGAGGGTTTGGATGACCTTAGCTGAGCCTCCAAATGCTACAAAGGATCCTAAACTTCATGAGAGCCTACTATCAGCAGTTCGAGAGCTGTTGGGATTGCCTACACAAGCTCGAACAGACGATAATGGCGAAAGATGCAGAGAGCTCAACTGATCAGCAAGGATTAATTGGAGCAATGTTGGGGTTATTTATAGCCTCAGTAGAAGGTTGGGATGCTTCTAGAGGTAATGCCTCGGGCTGGGGAGGCCCGAGGGGGTTGGGCCATTGCCGAGCTCTCAATTTTCTAATTTGAGCTCGGCCGGGTCACAAGGCCCAATTGGGGCTCCTTGCCAAGATGAGGGAGGTCGCAACGGTTTGCTGAGTTGGATGCGGGAGCGGGGGACAGGCTCGATAGCTGGCAGTATGGGGGATCTTCCATGTCGGGCACGGGCGAGAGGAAGACGAAGGTCCACACTAGCAAGACCTTCGGATGCCGTCTGATCTATTGATCAGATGGCGCTACAGCTAAGATCGCTCTAATCCTAATGGCCGATCGCGGGAGTGATCCTGGCCGTAGGATTCACGGTTTCATCTAACGATGGATCCGCTATCCCGTGGAATTAAATTCGGATCGTGGGATCTAAAGGCTCGACGGTGAGATCAGCGGGACTCCGCTGTCACATGACCCAGACTTCACAGCAGATCGCCCGCGGTTCGCACAGCGGATCGCGGCTGTTAAAGTAGTTTAAAGGGTATATTTGCAATTTAGAAAAGTTAGGAACCCTTTTATACAATTAGACCATTTTAATTAAATGTGAATTATGGCCTAAATGATTTCCAAATTGCACCAAACTTTCACCCCTAGCTAATTTGGGGGTGAGGAATTCAAAAATGCAATCAGATTTTAATTCTGAGCTCAAAATATTTTAGGTCTAATCTAGGGCATCTAGATTGATCAAAATGCCATTTTGGACTTAGAGAAGTCCAATGGACTTCAAATTTCTAGATAGGCTCAATTTGATGTTATATAAGCAATGATACTAAAATTAAAGATTGATTAAGCTATACATATAGCAGGGTAACAACCTAAGGTTGTTACATAGCTCCACTGCACTAAAAACGCTTTTGATCTATCATATTTTTAGTAATTAAAATACTATATGGCATAGCCAAGAAAAGAAAAAGGTGGTTATATTAAAAGGTTTAAGTATATTTTAAGATTGGCTAAATTTTGTTAAAGATTTATTTGAATGTCACATATGCAATTTACAATTAAAAGAAATCTATAGTGGAGCATGAAAGCATGAAAGTAAGGAGAAAAAAAGTAATTGTATGGAAGAACAGTAAATAGGAAAATAGTAGAAACTCACAAGTAGGTTTGCTCTAGCCTACAACAACAAATAAAGGAAAAAGCATCCTAATAAGGCTAGAAACTACTAATGTGC
Source organism: Gastrodia elata (assembly GCA_016760335.1). Classification (NCBI taxonomy): domain Eukaryota; kingdom Viridiplantae; phylum Streptophyta; class Magnoliopsida; order Asparagales; family Orchidaceae; genus Gastrodia; species Gastrodia elata. The sequence continues at coordinate 21,072,426 of CM028676.1, read as the reverse complement.
ATATGAAAATATGAAATGAAAACATGTATATGTCCAATGAATATTATGCTAAGGCAAAGAAAAGCAGTGAAGCATAAAATGTAATTAGACAATATACACTGCATGAAAGTAAGACTATAAGTAAATAAAGCATAGTACTAAAAATAAAAGTGCAAAGTAAGGAAAGTAAGAGAAACCATTAGCCTCTTGGGCTAAGAATACATAGCCTAAGACTATGAAAAGTAAGCATAGCTCAAGGGCTATGATGAGTACACACAATCAATAGGATTGTAATGACCTAATTATGTAAATTGTTGAAGTTGTTTTAATTTTTCATTCTGCCGACAAAATTACACAACGAGCAAGGAGTTAATCACGTCTGCCTAACTAGTAAGAAAATCAGAGTCTCAAATAGAAAATAAACACTCACATTCACCCCTTGAGAAAGTGAGGCCTCCCAATACCCCCCCCCCTAAGCTTGCCCTTGGCCATCACCAAAAGAATCCCTATATTTTGTTAAGAATGTTTTATTTATGCACAATGTCTTATATGTTTGTTTAAGGATATAATCTCAATGCGAAGCTTTGCATTCAAGGAAAATTAAGTAATTGTAAACTATGTGATATACATTTTATCTAATGTTAATAATCTAAGTTAATGATTGTAACTAATTAAGCTCCCAATTGATTTAGAGATATTAATCTCAAGTCAATTATAAGTAATAATATAAGTGATTGAAGTTTTGAAAAGTAATAGTTTGATTTAATTTATGGAATAACAAAATATTTATAAGTATATTAAAGCAAAATGAAACTAATCCTATGCTTATCCTAAACCACAAAATTAGCATAGGTTACTAGACTCAAGGTTTAGGAAACTAATAGAGAAAGCTAAGACAAATAAATTACTATACTTAAGGAAAATGGAAGTTAAGGATTTACTTCCTAAACTCATCAAACTAAATTGCAATTAAGAGGATCTATCCAAATCAATCATTAATCTAGTTAAGATCAAGTAATAGAAAAAGTCTAAGTGTAAAGAAGAGGAAGGATTATAAGCTACAAGTTCTATGTTCACTATAGGTTGTAGGTTAATGAAGTTTATGAGACATATAAAACATATTAGGAGAGCTAAGAAACTTTTATACCAATCCTTAGAGATCTTAAATGAGGTTTAAGAACTAAAGGGAAAGTAAATTAAGATTCTTCCTGTTGTTAAAACTGATTGAGCACAAATAACTTCCAACACACAATAATCGCAGCGGAAGCGATTGAAAGAGTGTGATGTCTTTGATTTGAGAATCGGGGTTGCGTTGATGGTTACCAAGTAATTTAATATCACAAAACTATAAGAATAAAATCACAGCATATGTATGCAAAAGATCACAGCAAAAAAAACATGCAACCACTAAGGATTAAGTGGAAAACCTAAGAATAGGAAAAACCATAGAGCCACACCACAGAAAAATCCACTAAAAAACTTAAATAGATATAGAGTTACAAAAAGCTTATTTGTTAACTAGAAATACACTAGCTCTTACTCTAATATGGAGAGGAGAAGAAGTAGCCACCACCATGACTCTATTCTCTAACATGCAAGAGGATTATTGCACTACAGCTTCCTTAGGGCTTCACCTAGGGATCTCCTCCTCATGGCTTGCACAAGCCTCCAACTAAAAATGCCAACACTAGATTTTCCTCTCAACTTCTTTGCTTAAGTACCCAGTAGAAAATCGAACCCTGAAATGTTCAAAATGCCTTCCAACTAAATCAACATATCATCCATATACATAAATAGAATGATATAAGAGGACTTACACTATTTTATGTAACAACAGTGATCCGCCTGGCATCTCTTGTACCCTGATTCTGACATGAACCTATCAAATCTTTTGTACTACTGCTTTCACCCTTGATTTAAGCCATAGAGGATCTTCTTGAGCTTGCACACTAGTTGTGGGGACCCACACTCTCCACAACCATACTATTACTAATAATAACACAATCACAAGAAGTACAGTGCTCCAACTTTGAGAAATCCCTAACTTAAGTAGAGTCAGGTATGACCTAATCTCGCCTTAAGAAAAAGACTTGTCACCTGAAACTGAAAACATATATCAATATATCAAGTAGTGAAAGCAAAAAATAGTGTAGCATAATATCCACATCACAGTATAGTATAGAAATGTAAATGCAATAGTAACTTAGCTCAAAGTACAGAAAGTAAATACATCCAAATTAAGAATTATTACAGATTGAATATTTAAATGAAAAGAAAAGAGCTCTCATCCTCATAGCAGAAAATGAAATATAACTAAGCAGCAACAGGAAGACCCTCCCCCTGTTCAAGCTCCTCTCTAGTAGAACCGCCAACGAACAGCTCCAAGTTTGACATTTGTCGGTATTACAAATGTCAGGGCCCCAGCCAACAAAAGAAAAATGTTATAGTTAGACAAATTGTCTAAGTATATTTTAGGCTGATTAAGTGAACTGAACATTTAAGGATATCACATTATTACTTTAAACATGCAAGTAGTTTAAGGTGCAATAACCTACAAGGAACAGGATAGTTATAAATAACATGTTTATAACTAAATAACAAAGTATGCAAAATACATACTAAACACAAAGCTGAATAAAGTAAGGCTAAAATGTATAAATAACTATAAGGTACTGAAGTGAAACTCATCGTACATACTTATGATCACATTAAAACATACTGATTTCATAAGTGAAAGCTATACTGGAATGTGCTGAAGTAAGAATACAAAACTAGCATCCTAAATATGCTTATGATAAATAAATACTGAACTAGACTAAATATACAAGTATGTAGAATTAATAAATAAAAGGCCATTAAAGCATGTGGCAAAACAAGCCAAAGCACTGAAATGAACTCAAAGTAAAGCCACTGAAGCATGTGGCAAGGCAAACCAAAGCCCTGAAACTAAACTGAAGTAAGACCATGTATAAACATAGTACTTCCATAATAGAACCAAGCCATACAGGACCTATAAATAGAAAGTTCAACATGTATTCATGCTAGACATCATCAAAGCTAGGTTATAGTTGAACTTATAGAATAAGACATGTATCCATCCTAGCTAAGCACAGAGCTAGGTCCGAGTCTATTTTATAATAAAATTGGAATTGATGAGGCAGACTAATCTAGGATACACCCTACTGAACTGAATGCACTAACTAAACTAAATGAATGTTTATGCTATTCAAATACTAACTTAGGATACATTATCAATATCCTAGGTTCACCTATTATGTCCTAAGAAAAAGGCTCAATATATAAGGTGTGTAGAGCAACACTAATCAAAGTAAGCAAGAGACTCAACTAGACTTATGTAGTATCTGTTATTATCTAATTTAATTTAGTCTATCTATTCTGAGAAAAATACAAGTTTAGGATTTCCAATATCCATCTATCGAGTATAATCCCAGCTTCACAACCTTAATGTTAATATTAGAACTTAACAAGTTCTAATTCAAAATTAGATGATGATTATAAGAGATTAAAGTAAATAAATTAACAACTTAATTATTCTATTTTTCTCACTTAACCCAAATCAAGATTAAGGATTATGGACTTAAACTCTGCATTTGGGGTTCAAATCTTGAATCCAAGGTTCAAATCTACTAAGGTTCTATGGTTCACACTCAAACATAATCTAAAGGTATAGAATCTTATAAGTTGAAAGATTAAGGAATTAATATCTTAAGGAAAGGTTATTTTAATATTATAAGACAAAATAATCAATCAAGAACATATGAATCTAAGAGCTATATTCAATCCATAGAATAATCAGATGATTTTATAAACTGGATCAATCCTACACCCATAAGGAGGTTTCAAAATAATTAAACAATTAAATCAATTCAGGATATCCAAGATGATGGCACAATTAGATCAAAACGATTAAGAGTCTAAGATCTAAGATCTAAGATCTAAAGTTTGATCACATAAGAAAAAGGAGATTTAAACTTAACTCAATTAGACTAATTAGGCTCTAAAGATAAGGAAATGATACTAATACATTTCATTACTAATAAAAAAAAACACTTTACTAAAATTTCTAGGGTTAAAGAGCACTTAAACAATATTTTGGGTCAAAATGACCAAAATACTCTTCTTAAGGCTAAAATTGAAAATTTATGATTTAAATATTCAAATTGATTCAAATTAGTTTTAATGGACTTAATATTGGTTAATGAGATGATTGAAATAATTAATTAACTTAAGATTTGATATCATAATTAGCCTAATTAGCACTAATTATATTTTAAGACCAAATAAGGTGATTAAGAAAATTAGGGCACATTAGGATAATCCAAACACAGGGGAGTGTTCTAATATTCTTATGAAAGCCTTAGAAACTTGGTTCACCAAAATCAAATGGGTGAATTAAGGCTCAATTTGCTAATCAAGGTTTAGGGTAATTAAGAGGTGATTAGCAAATTCAGTACTCTTAAATTATTTCTGATATCTTAATTAGGTTCTCCATGGTCTCAGGAGAAATTATAGACCTAATTACAATTTTGGGACATTAATTGAATTAAATATCAATTTATTAAGATCAAAGAAAGATTAAGCAATTAATTAAAATCTAATCATTGGATCATGAATTTTCATTGATTTTATTGTTCCTTGCAATTTTCTGATTAAAATGGTATATTGGATCATATTATTTGGATAAGTATTGATTAAATTAATTATTAATTCATTCTGAATGTTTATTTAAATTGAATCATAGGGTATTTAATTAAATTCATCTATAATAGAATTATCAGAAGGAAATAATTCCTAATTAAATTAATTAATCCAGCCCGATTATCAAACCACACGGGTCAGAGTGGGGCCCGACTGGGCTAGCACTGTCGTACCGCGCGGGCCTGGGCTGGCCCGGCCCGATGCACCAGTAGCTTCATCCCCGATACCCCCTTCACAGACAATAGTGGGGAGGGTACCTTGGACCACCAAATTTTCCACTAATAGACCAAGCCACAACCAGCATTAAATCTCCACACCTTCAGGAAGTCAAGGCGCGTCGATTGAACTTGGAAGCCCTAATTGGGATGGACTAGGACTCCATATGACTACTCCACCAAAACATTTTAAATGCAGGCAATTAGGGTTCACTATGAGAGGATATATCTCCTCATAAAAGTCACTAAGCAGATGGGGCTTGATTCCTACACCATCAGTGAGGTGAGCCGAGTCGAACCTCCAAGGTTTTGTAACCTGGGGTGCAGCCAATCGATGGGTCCTTACTCAAACTCAGTCATGGATCAACCGCTAGCTCAATCGATCAAAGCTATCTTAGACCCTAAAAATAATCAGGGTAAGCTCCTAAGGGGCTAAGGCAACTAGACTACATCTAGAGGATAAAGCCAGAAGCTTAATTGACGTCGAGCCTACACAACTCGATGGGAAAATGGCTTTACCTGGGAATGCTGGCAACAGAGGCATCGAGGAAGGAATTGAGGTGAGCAGAGGTTCCAGATGACTCAACGGAAAGCACAGGGAGTCTGAACACCAGACCTAGCCCTCTAACAGCGGTTCGTAACTCCATGGAATCACCGAGAGTGGCGGGAGCTCAAGAAGCTTCAATTCGGCAATTGGGGGATGTAACAACCTTGTTACTCAGCTTAATGTATGCCTAATCATATCTTAATTATCATTTTGTTAATTTCATCTAGCTATTAGAATCAATCCCTAAAAATTTGACGCGATTCGGAGCTAAATCCAATATTTGGATTATTTTAATATTTAATTAAGTAGAAAATTGAGGTATTTATTTTGACCTCAAATCAAAATCTGATTTCGCCGTTGTGATCGTCACCCCCAAATTAGCTAGGGGCGATGTTTTGGACGCGTTTAGAAGTAGTCGAATTTTCGCGAATATTTTAATATAATTAAATGCACCGAAAAATAGAATAATTAAATAATCATCGGAATCAAATTTTGACTTCGTCGTTGAATTTCGCACCCCTAAATTAGCTAGGGATGAAGTTTTGGGATTTTTCAGAACACGTTTATTTAATCTGAGTTTTTAATAAATTAAAAATTATGAATAATAATTAATTATTCCTTAACTTACTTTTTCTCTTTCCTTATCTCTCTAAAATTTCGGCTGACCATTCCCCTTCATTCGGCTGACCCCTTACCTCCCTATTGCACATTCAAAGATGAGGCTATACCTCTCCTCCCCCTTCTTAATTGCAATGCTTGATGGCTAAGGCCATCCCCCTCCCTTTACCTCATAACTCCCTAGCTCATGGCCTTCCCCTTCCTTCTTCTTCTTTAAAGAGAAACCTCAGTCCTCTTTCTTTTATTTACTACCAAGCTAAAAGCTTCCTCTCTATTTCCCCCATTGTTGAGCTTGGTGCTGATGAAGGAGCTTCCCTCCCTCAAAGGTCTTGAGGAAAACAAAGGTTTTTTCTTCCTCTCCCAAAGGCTAAGGTACCCTTTTCTTTACTCTCCTTGTACCCATTTGTTCTTCTTCCTTGGTCATTTCATTCCTCTAATATGCTTATTCGCATATTTTGACATCCATGATTAAGTATGGAAGCCATTATAGTTCTTCAAAGTAATATACCTCATGCTCTATTTTTCGTCCATTCAGCATACCCCTGCCTTTATCACCACTATTCATATAGCTAAGACGATCCGTTCGTGCCAATTTTGGTGTCAATAGAAAGGTATCAGAAAAACCTTACCATTGATATATGGAAACACTCATGAAATGCTCTGGATTGAGAGTATTTGAGCGTGAAATATTACTCTTTACGATTTTCGCACAGGCGAAATCACCCTCGGGCGCTACAGCACGCCGTAGCGTCCAGACAATTCATTTGACCATATCTTAGTCAATTATACTCCAAATCCAAAACTTTAAAGTGCTAAATAGCTTATAATTTTAGTTCTAATAATAATCTAACATAATATTTAGGTTTTTAGCCTAAGAAAAAATAGAAAATGACCAAAATACCCCTAACCTTAATTAGGTCATAACTTGACCAATTGAAATCCAATTTGGGTCTACTCCCAGTTAAAGTATTCAGTGTGATATAGGGAAGCTATAGCCACTAAGTTTGCTGAATTTGGATATCAAATGAAAAAGTTAGCTTTTTGAACCCCCTTAGCTTAAAAAATTACCAAATTCCCCTTAGAAATTAAAATGGCTATAACTAATTCATTAAACTTCAAAATTTAGCGTTCTTAGACTCTATGGAATCCTTGAATAGCAACCAATAGTAAACTACATACAATTTTAGATTTCATTAGGTGTAATTTATTAAAATGCTCCTTCAGTAAAAAACTTTAGTTTGAACCCATATTACTCATTTCTTATCCAAATTGCATGATTAGGGTGCCATTAGTTTCGTTATACAGAGTAGAATGAATGTGTTAAGTAATTTGTTTTTCTGATCACTGTATTTCAATTTATGTCCTAATCTTGTTAAACCATGATTAGTAAAAATTAGAGTTTATAACCATTAGATTTTAGCAAACTTAGTCTCTAATTAATTGTATGATAAGATAAAACTTATGAGCCAAATTGTATAAATTTATAATGGTTAAATTTGTAGTTATGTGCTAATCCTTTTGGATTGATTTAGGGTTTGATTAATACTAATTACTTTTTGGTTTCTAAAATTTTTCTATTAATATGATTCATAACAATAAGGGAGATGTATTGAAATTATATATGCAAATTTAGGATGTATAAATTAAATAAATCAAAAATGGAAAACTTAATCATCATAATTAACTTAAGAAGTCTTACAACTTTGATCAAGCTATTAAGACTTGATCTAGGTCTAAGATTGCCACCAATAATACATCTCAAATTCATTGATTTGACATTTGATTTATAAATAAACATTTGATCTTAATTGGGCATGAGTAAGGGGTCAAACCCTAATCAAGTTGATTAAGATCCAAACTCTTAAATCCTTAATTAAATTGACTTTATTTTAAGATAAGGAAATTAACATTATTCCAATAATACATCTGACTTGGTATTGATCTTAAACATTTGAATTAAATATGTTATGATTATTGATAAATCTATATGATTGATTAATTTGAATCTAAACTTTAGATCTTTGATTTTCTCCTAAATAAGACTACTAGCATAAAAAGATAATATAACTAAATTGATTTAATAATTGATCTAACTCTAATAACATCCTTGATTTACATCCCATAATCTTAGAATAGGATATGATCAAATGACTTAATCATCTGATCTAATCACTCTAGACCTCACTATTAAATGGAACCTAATATGTTAGCTTTAGAATTAAGGGTATGAGATCTTAAGTACCTCAGCATATAATGGCCTCTGAAATATTTTAAAGATATAAATTAAAAATATACATTGAGGTAGGGGAATTTTGTATAACTCATTGAGATAGAAGCTTAGATGATCCCTTATCCCTAGAAGTTAATCTTATCCCCTCGTGGTAGGAATCACTTAAGATATTAGAATGACACTTTTTCTTGTGATAGAACCCATATTTAGTGATCCTTGATCACTCTCTTCTTAGAACCTTGTATAAGACTTACCTATTTAGCATAGGAATTAATAGTCTTGATAAATTCTTATTGATTAAATAGAATTATTTGAACCCAGGTTATTGGTTGGTGTAGTAGAGTATACCCAAAGTACAACATTATTTCAGCAATATTCATGATTGGTTGATTCACTTCAATATGGACTTATGACTAGGTGCTATCTCGAGGTATTAGATGAATATAGTCCCATTAGAGTAAATCTTCCATGACTAAGAGTGTTACAATTAGTGAACAAGATCCTTAGTTTGAGACGTAAACTGTGACCGGGTTCTGCCTCCTATCGTAATGCGCTTCGATAAGTGCTGTTTAAGTAACCTAAGTATCTTAAGTCACTTTGTGTAGACCACTAAGTATGCTTTTAATTAGGTCATTTAACGGCTTAGCTTGATATATAAACTATGATCGAGTTCTGCCTCCTATCATAGTGTGCTTTGATAAGTGCAATTTTAAACAAGCTAAGGGTTAAATCCACCTCTCTTGGAAATATACAACCATGTGTATAAAACCTTTCCAACTAATGATTTTAAGTAAACTCTCAACTTTAACCAATTATCAAACTAGAACCTAGGAGTCAGAATCCTTTTAGCAAGATTATGCACAATGGAGATATTGAATTAATTATCGGATTTCAAAGCATTTTCTATATTTTTTTAGGATTTATCTCATGTAGTTTAGAAGCATGAGCATGAGCATAAGCATGATGTGTGAGTATCAGAATGATGTATGAGTATCAGTGATAATTTATGAGATACAGAATGTTGCATATATTGATTGTGGAATTCAGGATGCATCAGCATCATAATAAATGATATTTTCAAGTAGATGCATGTATACATTGGACCGTACTACTCATAGTAGTTCAGTGATGTTTTGGTTGCACAGTAGCATATAGTGTTGTGGCATATTCAGATGCACAGTTTTAGTGACATACATCATATTTTTACATATCATTACTCAGTTTTTAGATCCATTACTGTATTTGGTCTACCTTCAGAATTCAGTTTACAATTCAATTTTACTTTACTTTGCTTCAGTTTGTACATTTTTATACAGTTTTATACTTTCAGCTATCTTTACAGTATTACTATAAATTTAATTACGTTACGTAAATATTAAATAAATAAATAGAACTGTTTAGATTAGTCTTAATGTGTTAAATTTATTGTCTAACACGAGGTATTTTTGGGATCCGACAATTTGCTAGATCTTGAGCAATATATTGAGCCAGGTCAGGAGGACATTCAAGACATTCAAGAGGAGCCAGTGGAGCACTAGTGGACTCTTATTCAGCTTTACCTTTCGCTTAGTTCAGTCAAGTACTAGCTTTTATGTCTATTTCAATAAAATATTGTAATAATTCTAGATGTATCTTCTTTTCTTTTTTGAGATGAACGTCGTCATACAGCTGCTGTGATGAATGTTTTTGGATGTTTGCTTAGCTTCCACACTCTATTATATACTACTTATACTTAGTATTGTGATGATATCAATATATTGGAAATACTGATATCTTATGCATACATTGGATTCCTTGTGTGTATTTCAAATCCAATGTATATATCGATCTAATACTTTGGATAAGGATACTACTCTTATCTTCAGTATTAGCACTCAACCCTCCTTAAGGTTGAGTCAGCAGCCCTTCAGAAGAGTTTTGCTTCAACTATTTGGAGAGACATGATATTCCTCCCCGAGTGGCGCGCCGCTCTACCACCGATCTGATTATACCTATCTTTTGCGCGCTACGACGGGGTGGGGCGCTACAGTTGGTATCAGAGAAATATCATAAGGTGTCAAATAACTTTATGATCCATTCTCTGCAATGGATATGATTATAATTACTAAGTGTAAGAAAAGCCGCATCCATAATTCATCCTACTGAAATCTTAAAAATGAAACTAAGAATATTTGGAAATTACACCATAGGAATTGAACGAATAAAAAATGAAAAAGATATTGCTAAATGATAAATATGAGTGACAAATGACATCTTAGGACTTGAATAAACCTTAAAGAAGTAAAATATACGAATTAAATGTTTATAGCTAAAATAATTAGAAAACTAGAATTAATGATTTAATGAAACTTTAGGTATGGAATATCAGAAGTTCAGTTCATTCTACTACCTTAGACCATTCGTCGGGTATTGGACAGATAGAAGGTTCTCTAGGAAGGATCGATTAGTAATATTTGATGATTTCTGTGCTGCATTTAGGGCAGAATATTGTAGTTGATGTCATTAGATTCCATATAATACCTTGCTTTCATATCAGTTGATCCTTTTGTCTACCTATGTAACTTCTCTATTGAGAAAGTGATGATCGAAAAAGATAGTAAATCTTTGTTTCGTTGCTAAATTCATGCTTTATTGTAGTCATGAATCTAGGATCTCCTTCAGCCCCTACCCTAATTAAGATTGTGGTCTCATCATGTAACAATCCTAGGTTGTTACCTTACTAAACCAAAATCTAAACAACTATTATTTTAGACTCCATTGCTTTAGAACTTCAAATAAAGATTATCCTGAAAATTTGAAGTCCATAGGACTTCTCTAAGTCCAAAATAATATTTTGATCAGTCTAGATGCCCTAGTCGAGACCCAAAATATTTTGATCTCAAATTTGAATTCTAATTGCATTTTTGAATTCCTCACCTCCAAATTAGATAAGGGTGAAAATTTGGTGCAATTTAGAAATCATTTAGGCCATAATTCACATTTAATTAAAATGGTCTAATTGCATAAAAGGGGTTCTAATAATTTGATTTTGCAAATCTACCCTTATACCCGATTAACCGGCCGGGATCCGCTGTGCGGACCGCGGGTGATCCGCTGCGGAGTTCGGGTCATGCGACAGCAGAGTCCCGCACCTCTAATCATCACGCCATTTAACTAACGGTCGGGATTTGATCTCGCTAGACCGCGGATCTGTCGTTGGATCCATCCTGTGGATCCTACGGCCAGGATTGCTCCCGCGATTGGCCGTTAGGATCCGAGCGATCCCAGCCGTAGCCCCATCTAATCAATAGATCAGACGGCATCCGAAGGTCCCCGCACTGTGGATCTTCATCTTCGCCACGCCCATGCCCGACAGAGAAATTTTCCATACTGCCAGCTGCCCATTCGGTCTGCCACTCGCGCCTCCAGCTTGGCAGGGTCATTAGGAACTTCCCAGGAATGGTTGAGACCCCATTCGGGCCTCGTGACCCGGCTGAGCTTGAATTGGAAATTTAAGAACTCGGTCATGGCCCGATCTCTCGGGTCCTCTCTAACTCGAGCCAGCCCTCCAGAAGCTTCCCAACCCTTAGCTAAGGCTATAAATAGCCTCAGCTTCATTCCAATTGATCCTTGCTGATCAATTGAGCTCTCTGCACCCTCCGCCATTGCTGAACTCTCGAGCTTGCATCGGTAATCCCAGGAGCTTCAACCCACTAATAGTAGTCTCTCCTGGTGTTCAAGAACCTTTGCATTATCTAGAACTTCAGCCCAAGCCAGCCGAGCCCTTGTTGGTCGTCCCGAACTTCCCCGTCAAACCAGATACCCCAGTTTGCAGGTTTCAAGCAATAAGGCTCGGACCTCCTTCCCTTTGATTCGTATGCATGTGTATTGTCATTTTGAATCCAACAATATCGAAATTAAGATCTAAGTTAACCCTGATCGATCAGATCGATCGGTCAGGTTAAGTTTCTTAAGGATAGCCTCGGTCGAGTGAGGACCCAGTGATCCAAACCCTCAGACAAGAGGGCTTCGATCCACCTCACCTCCCAGATGGTGCAGGGATCGAGCCCGGGGTCTGGCGTGGCCTCTGTGAGGTGAATTGCCTCTTTACAGTAACTCCATAAGTTGAGCTCTCGGGTGAGTAAGGTCCGGCCGATCCAGACTGCCTCACAGAGGGCTTTGGGTCCCATTTGGTGCGCCTGGTCATGGTAAAGGTGTGGCGATCTTTTGCCGCGCTTGCCATAGTATGGTTGCACCAGAATTTGACGATTAGGGTTCCCCTAATCGGCCCTCTCCGTCGGAACGAAGGCGCAGGGATGAAGCCCTGTGCGGGTCGGGTCAGCCCGTGACTCCCGCGGTGCGACAATCCCGGGTCTTCGGGCCTCGGTCGACCCGCGCAGTTCGGCTAGTGGGCCGAGCCCATTATAATTAAATTCGAATAATTGGAATTATTTTCCTTAAGGAAAATAATTCAATTATTCAAATCATAGGAAATTGATTAAATAAAAATACAAAATGTATTATTTGAATGACTTTTAATCCACTGGTCCAAATCCTATAATATTATATATAAAAATGATCAAAAAAATGATCAGGGATCTAAATATAAAATAAAATTTAACATCTGATGGTTAGATTTTCCATTATTATCTAATTACAGTAGAACTTAATTAGGATGATTTAGCAAATATACTTAACCAAATTACATGATTAGGGTGCCTTTAGTTTACTTATGATGGGTAGAATGCATGTGCTAAGTGATTTATTTTTCTGAGTTATGTATTTTAAATTATGTTTTAATGTTGTTAAAGCATGATTAGTAAAAATTAGGGTTTATGCATATTGGATCTTAGTAAACTTAGGTTCTGATTAATTGTATTACTTAACAGGATTTGTATGCCAAATTGCAATTAATTATGATGGTTAGATTTGTAATTATGTGCTAATCCATTTGAATGGATTTAGGGTTTGATTAGCACTAATTACCTTCTGTTTTTCTGAAATTTTCCTTTTAATATAACTTATAACAGTAAGCTAGATGTATTGAAATCTTGTAAGTTCAAGTGTTAAGTATAAATAAAACAAATCTAAACTTGAAAACCTTAATCACCTTAATTAATTTAAGAAGTCTTAAGACTTGGATCAAGCTTGTAAGACTTGACCTATGTCTAGGATTGCCACCAATAATACATGTTTAATCCACTGATTTGATATTGATCTATAAATACACACTTGATCTTATTTAAGATATGAAAAGGGGTCAAACCCTAATCTACTTAAGTAAGATCCAAATCCTCAAACCTTAACTTAATTGATTTGATTATAAGACAATAAACCTGACATTTTCCAATAATACGCTTGATTTGATATTGATTTTAAACATTTGAATTAGACATACTAAGGTTGATAATAACTCTATATGATTTCTTAATCTGAATCAAAACCTTAAGATCCGTGATTTTCTCCTAAAATAAGAACAAACTCATCTTGATTGGATAACTGATCTAAAACCTTAACAACATCTTCTGATTGATACCCCATAATATATTAATCAAGTTATGATCAGATGACTTTATCATCTGATATGATCATTCTAAATCTAACTATAAAATAGAACCTAAAACATTAATATCAGAATTTAGAATGTGAGATCTTAAGCACCTCTTCATAAGATCCTCTTGAACATTTTAAAGACCTAAATTACATATACTGTGAGGTAGGAGAACTTGTATAAATCATTGAGGTAGAAGCTTAGATGATCCCTTAACCTTAAAAATTGATCTTAACCCCTTGTGGTAGGAATCACTTAAGACATTAGAATGATACTTCTCCTTGTGGTATAATCCAGTTGAGTGATCTTTGATCACATTTTTTGTGAAACCTTATATAGGACTAACTTATGTAGTATAGGCCTTTATAGTCTTGACAATTCCTTGCTTTACCAAGTAGACTTATTTTAACCTTGATCATTAGATGGTGTAGTATAGTATACCCATAGTACTGGTTTCCCAGTAGCATTTGGGATTGGTTGATTCACTCTAAATAGGGACTTATGAGTGGGTGTTATCCTACGGGAATAAATTGTTCAAACCTAAGAGTGTATTAAACGGGCACTCATTCCTAGTTTGATTGAAATACAAGTTGCCAACGGGCAATGCCTCCTAGAAAAGATCGCTTCAATAGGTATGGCTCAAACAAACTAAGTACTTGAAGTCAATTTCTTTAAGACACTAAGTGTGATTGTGAGTAGGGTATCTTAACAACTTAGCTTGAGATACAAATCACCAACGGGTGATGCCTCCTATAGAAGATCTCTTTGTTAGGGTGGCTTAATCAAACTAAGTGATGAGAACCACCATCCTTGCAAGGCCACTAAGTATGTGTATACCATCATTCTATCTAATAGTCTTTGATTAAATCTGCAACTTAAACCAATTATCGTTCTAGGAGCTAAGAGTTAGAATCCTTTTAGCAGGATTCTGCACAGTGGAGACTTAGAATTCATTATCAGCATTCCAATCTTTCATGGATTTATAGATTTTTACTCATATAGAATAGAAGCATGGGCATAAGCATGAGCATGGACTTGAAGCATTATTTCAGTGGTAACGTATGAGTATCAGTGTATGAAATATGGGTTACAGAATGTTACATACACATACTGGGGAATTTCAAGGTGCATCTGCATCATCATACTGTATTCCCAAGTGGGTGTATGTTTATATTCAACTGTACTACTCATAGTCTTTTAGTGATAGTTCAGTGACATATCCGTGACATATGTGGTGTGGCATATTTGGGTGCATCATTCCAGTGACATATAGTACAGCATTCGACATTTCTTTCAGCTTAATTTCTGGGTATTCGATGTTTCCTTTACTTTTAGTTTTCATTTGTGTGATAGTCTTATTTACTTAGCCTTTACTGTCTTATTTACTTGGCTGTTACAGTTTTTCCTTACTTAGTTTTTTTTCCCAGTTTTCCTACAGTTTTACTTTACTTTACTTGTTACTGCATTTAGCTTTATTTCTACATAGTTAGTTGCGATGTGTTAGACTTCCTGTCTAACACGGGGTACTTTTGGGATCCGGCAATCTGCTAGATCTGAGCATCTTGTAGAGACGGGGCAGGAGGACAAACAGGAGATCCAAGAGGAGTACATGGAGCCTTAATGGATCAAACATCTACCTTTACTTTCTGTTCTAATTCAGTACTTTAGATAAACTTTACATTTCTGAATTTAATCGGTCTGTAATAAATTCTGGATGAATTTCTACTTTCTTTTTCTGAGATGAATGTTTACTACACTTGTGATGAATGTATTATTGATGTCTTGCTTATAGCTTCCACACTCTATTATACTACTTTACTTAGTATTATGATGTGATCAACATACTGGAAATGCTGATATATTGAAGATGTATATTGGATTCTTATTTACTTTTCTAAATCCAATATACGTATTAGCCTAATACTTAAGATAAGTATTCTACTATTATCTTAAGTATTGGCTCTCGATCCTACTCTTAGGTTCGAGTCAGCAGCCTTCAGTATGGCTCAGTCTTTTAGATTAGCCTATTCGGGAAGAGGGGTTTTGCTTGTATACCCGTCCTCCCGAGTAGCACACCGCTCCGCCGCTGAATATACACATAATACTTGTCTTTTGTGCTCGGCGATGGGGCGGGGCGCTACACATCATCTGGCGGACCTGAAGAATCAAACACAATGGCGAGTCTGGTGAAAGATCTAATATAAAGTAATGCGTAACAAGTGCAAGAGACTCATGCTCTAATTCCCTCTGTTATGCAACAACCTGCACCCCCATCAGGGTTTTTATCATCTTTACACTATACTGGTGATGGAATCCTGCACAGTTTTCTTTGCCTTAGAACTCTTATGTTCAATGGAGCACTAAATCCTATGGACACAGTAAATTGGCTCAAGATGGTCAAACAGAATTTGGCTAGTATCAAGTGCCCTAATTCTGAAGCTATTCGCTTAGTGACTCATTTATTTCAAGAAGAAGCTAAATATTGGTGGGAGAATGAATGGATGAGAGCTTAGAACTATGTGAGAAAGTTCTTGAGCTTAGTGCACCTTAATCTAAGCTCAACTAAAGAGTTAATGCATGTGATGATAAGACCCACTAATTGAGCTCTGTTGCTCAACATAATTGAGGGAGGGAATGGAATAGTTGTGTGCTCATGAATGAGGTGACATAGTCATTGAGCCCAATGAAATTAATCCCTCATCTCAACTATGTGTGATGCGCATGACGCTCTTAGTGGAATCAATGTTTATAAGATCTTAAAAATTAATAACCCTCATCTCCATGATCAGAGTAAAATCTACAAACCTAAAATCTTATAAGGATCTTTGTGCTGAAACAGAACTGGCTGTGTGTTCATTTTATACACAAGATTTGAATTTGTAATTACTTGAGATAAAACTCAAAGAAAGACAATGTGCACTTGATTAAGATCTAATAAAATAAAGGATAAATGCTTGAGGAATCATCATATATAAGTTATCTATCATGTCATGTGGGAGAAACCCAACTCTCCTCTTCCTTTTATTTGACTTATTTTCTACTAAGTGATTATTGTACTTGTTTTAGAACCAACTTAAACAAAACACCCATAGCTAAAACATTAGTGATAATAGATACACCTTATTAATAAAACATCCAATTCTCTGTGGTTCGATAAATCCCAGAAACTTAAACTTTCCACTTATTACTTCAGATCACGTACACATACGTGAAAGTGCATACGTATTCTAGGTCTATCAAGTTTTTGGCATCGTTGCTGGGGAATTGGAAATTATTTTGTATTAAGGATAATCTATAAGTAACTAGTGATTTAAGCATTTTTTTGCATATACTTTTAAATTTTGATTTTTGTAATTATAAATACTAATAATCTACCTTTCTGCTTTCTTTTCTTATTACTGAATCTTTGAACTTATTATTATATTTGTTCTTGATAGCTTAATTATTGTTGTGTATGAATAGAAGTGTTTGCACATATTATCGTTTTGATCCTGAAATTGAGAGAACATACTTGTAGGCTAGGAGAGAAGAAAACTTTTTGCTAAGACAATAAGCCGTTATGGAAAAATATGATGAAAAATGTGGAGAGCCATTAGGAGAACCTAGGGGAATAGCACTGAGAGACTATGCGCTACCCACTATTAGAGGAATCCCCATGCAATTGTAAGGCCTAACATAGAATCCAATAACTTTGAGATCAAACCTTCCACTCTGAGTATGGTTCAAAATAACCAATTTGGGGGATTGGCCACTGAAGATCCAAATTCACATATTTCAACTTTCCTTGAAATATGTGACACCTTCAGTATTAACGGTGTCTCTGAAGATGCGGTTAAATTAAGGCTCTTCCCATTTTCTTTACGAGATAGATCCAAGAGTTGGCTAGCTCTCTTCCAAGTGATTCTATCTGGACATGGAACGATTTGGCTAAGAAATTCTCAGCCAAGTATTTCCCTCTGACAAAAACTGCTCGGCTGAGAATTGAGATAACTAACTTTACTAAGTTGAAAGGTGAGACACTCTATGACGGATGAGACCAATTTAAGGAATGCTTAAGTCATTGCCCACATCATGGGTTTCCCTTGTGAAGACAAGTTCAAACTTTTTACAATGGTTTGAACGCTCCTACAATGACACTCATTGATGCAACCATCGGCGGCTCTATTAGTAATAAAACCCAAAAGGAGGCTTACGATCTCTTGGAAGAAATGGCTAACAACGCATACTGATGGCCTTCAAAAAGGCTTAAAAAAGAATCTATGAAGGTGAATGAATCCAATCAAATAATGGCTTTACAATAAGAAATCCATGCCCTGAATGAGAAAATTGAGAGAATAAATGTTAATGTTGTTCCTAAAATACAATGTGAGTTGTGCGGAGGGAGACATAATAGTGAGAGCTGTAATTTAAACAACCCCTTTGTACAAACGAAAATCGAACAAGTGAATTATTTAAGAAACAACAACACAATAAACAACCCTTACTCCAATACTTACAATCTATGGTGGAAAAACTACCCTAATTTCTCGTGGAGTAATAATAATAACCACAATATAAATCAATATGGGGGGGAGTTCATCAAACTAGCAGGGAGTAAATAATGGAAATAATCATAAGAATCACCACCCAAATTTAGAATGAGCTTTCAACTCCTTTAAGGATGAAACCATCCAATTTATGCGCTGCACCGAAGCCATAATCAGCCGCCACGATGTCTCTATCCAAGGGATAGAAGCATCCCTTAGGAACATAGAGACCCAACTGGAGCAGATCTCCAAGCAGCTAACCATTCGGCAGCAAGGAGCTCTACCCAGTTCCACTGAAGTAAACTCAAGGGAGCTGGTTAGTGTGATTCATTCTGAAGAGGCGTATGGGGGAATTAATATTGATAAAATGAGTGCTATAGAAGAAAATCTAGAGGCTCGAGAAGGAGTAAGGGGCACGGAATGTGAAAAGCTCATGGCTCTGAAATGTGAAGACCCCAGGAGGTTGAGTATTTCATGCATAATTAGAAATGAAGTATTTTTAGATCCCTTGTGTGATCTTTGTGCTTCAGTCAATGTTATGCCCTACCACATTTATGAACAACTGAAGGTAGGAGGGATGGAATGTACCTCCATGATTCTAGAATTTGCAAATCTAGAATCCCTTACCCCTCTAGGTATCGTTAAGAATATTGTAGTTGAATTGAGGAGTTTTATCGTTCCAACTGATTTTGTGGTGTGCGAGTGGGATAGATGGAACAAGAACTCCACAAACATTTTCGGGCGACCTTTTTTTGTGAGCACAAAAGCTATTATTGACGTAGGTCGCGGGGTGATGAGTATAAAAATTCAAGGGAAATCTGAGTTAATCAATCTTAAGCCTACCTTCTTTAAACAAAAAGAGATGGAAGAAGAGGTGAGAAGAAAAATGAGATAAGAAAGAATTTGGATGGATAATATTCTTAAAAATCTTATGTTAGAAGAAAGAAATTTAGATAATAGCTCAACTCCTTCCTCGGAGAAGGGGAGTAATGAAGGAGTGAGAAGAAGGAAAATAAGAAGGGGTAAAAGAAAGAAGAAGACTCCCCTTAAGTTAGAACTTGAAAGAGATGATCCAATGAGGGAAGATAAAGAGGGCGAGGGTTCGAGCCACCTTGAGGGTTGTGCTCACTCTAGCACCTTAAGGTCATGGAAGGAGAAACCTCCGGATCTGATTATTTGAATGTTAGCGAATCTAGCTAAAGACGTTAAATTAAGCGCTTCTTGGGAGGTAACCCAAGAATAAAAAAAAAAAAAGTTGTGAAGCAACGGTATAGCGCACTGCAGAGAAAATTCCATGACGGCGCTCCACAGCGTAAATCCCGCGACAGCGCGCTATAGCGAAAAATTTGCTATAGCGCGCTGCAGCAAAAATTCTGCTATAGCGCACTGCAGCGGTCTGCTCCAGCTATACAAAATTTCTTGACTGCCTTGGGTTCCCTGCAGTCAAAAAGTTATGATATTTGGGTTTTTCATGCAGTCAAAAAGGTGGGCTAAAAAAATTGCCCCCCCCCCCTTCACATGGATCATCACATTTATGGAATGGGGAAGCCCATTGGCCATAACTCTCTTCCCATGGAATGTCTTAGCTATTTAAGGGGAGGCAAGGGGAGGGGTGATCCTTGCACCTTCTAAATTTTCTTACTTCTTCACAAACTTTTGCTCTCCTCTAATTTATTCATCATGTTTTTTGGCAAGAAATCGAATCCTAAAAAGGAGGCCAAAGCTTCCTCATACGGGGGAACCTTTAACAAGAAAAGGTTCTCTTCTACTGAAGCAGAACACTGGTTCTTATCCATATCTTCTAAATGGAAGTTAGTCCCGGAGAAGAGCTTTAGCCCCTACTTGCCCGTGCCGGTGGAGCAAGTAGACCCTCGGGGATGGAGGGAGATGGTGACCAATAGATCTCCCACATGCCCTTCCATAGTCCAGGAGGTGTACGCCAATGCGATTAATGCGGCCGGACAGAAGATCTTTTGTAGAGGTAAGGGAGTCACTTTTGGGATTGCTCAAATCGAGCAATTCTATGGACTTGAGGAGGTAAGTCCTTGCTCTTACCTTGAACTCTTCGAGTCTCGCCACGACCCCCTTGATCTTATTGCAAAACTCGTCCATGAAAACACCAACTGGGAGGAAGGACTGGCCAACATTCCTCATTCTGAATTAACGAATACGAGTAGTGCATGGCTGGTTTTCATTTCCAGCTATGTCATGTCTACGAGTCACTTAACTGAAGTGACCCATGCTAGAGCACTCCTCTTGTGCTCATTGGTTAGGCCGAGCAAGATCCACATCTCGAGTATTATTTTTGAGTAGCTCTGGAAGGCTCTCAAGGGACCCTGCGCTGCATTGGCCTTAAAGACTTTGATATCAGGGATTTGTGAGGCCCAGGGGGTCAGAATCCTCTCCTCCGACTCCGTCATTTCCCCCGCCACACTGCCCTTGCACCCTCAAATCTGAATGCCCGGGCTAGCGAACGGAAGTTGCCCAAGAAAAGGAGGCGCGAGCAAGGGGAAACGTCTACTTCGTCCGACCAAACTCTCACTAATAAGCTATTGCTGTGACTCCACATGCAATAAGTTGATCTGAGCAAGGCATTGGCCACCGACATGCGGTTCCTTAAAAAGAACTCGTCCAGCAATGCCAGTTTCAGTCCAAATTTCATGAAGCCCTAGGGCTAATGTTCGAGGACTTGAGCTTGCAAAGGGGACTGGACCCCTCCATGTTGCCAAGACTGTCTGTTGGTGCCCCCATTTCAGACTCATGCTACCCATGCGATTTCGCCTACGATATGGGAGAAGAGGAGGAGGAAGAGACCCATGAATAAATATGTTGTATTTGTTCTTTTTGCTTTATTTATTTTGTTTTTGTACTTTTCATTTTGTGTGTTTTATTTTGAGAACTTAATTTATGAATTCTCATATTCATAAAATCTTTCTAGCATTTTAAAATGATAAATTTTTATGAGTTTTTTTCAAGAAATGAAAGTCACAAAATATCAATAAAGAAAATGATATGAAATCAAGGGTGCTTAACAAAAAGCGATCTAATATATAGATAGCATTAAAACTTCTAACTAAGGAATAAATTAAGGTTAATCTAATCTCCAAAAAATTTAAATCAATACTAAAGATTAAGTGTGGGGGAAAACATTGGACTACAAATACTAAAAATTATGGTGAGTATTCTAAAAGAGTGTGCTAGGCTCCCGTAGAACTTCATGATCATAAAAATATGAATTGGAGATGAAGAAAAGTATCTTTCCCTAAGAATGAAAAGAGAAAAATATAAAAAAAATGATGATGAAAAATATCTCTTCTAAATAAGAGAAATGAAAAAGGATGATAAAAAATATCTCTCATTTAATCTTATCATCTTTGTGATTCATAAGAAAGAGCACATATGGCACAAAACTCTTGAGTATTTCATTACCTCTCTAGTCTAAGTTTTCCAAGGAACCTTCCTCATTACATAGCGACAAACATAAAAAAAAAAAAAAAAAAAAAAAAAAAAACTTGGAGATTACTTATTAACCTTGCTCCATATCCAATATTTGAAAATCTAATGCCAATGATTTTGGCCATTTCAGTTAAGCACATGCCTTGAATTACAAAATCAAAATCTCATTGATATCTTTTATTTACTATCATACATAAAAAATAGAAAAATATCATTTTGAGCTTACTCGAGGACGAGCAAGAATTTAAGTGTGGGGGTGTGATGAATCCATAAATTATATCTCAAATAAAGGAAAATTTCATTCATTTCTCATAATAAAATTGCTCCTTAATGTAATTTTGTCTATCATTTCAAGAAAAAATCCATATCCAATGAATTCTGAGCAATTTGGACAATTTTCCAATTTTTCTAAGGGAAAACCACTACAGCGTGCTGCAGCGAGCCATTTTGCGAAATCGGGTGCTACAGAGCACTACAACGGTGCACTTTACAAAATGCGGGCACGATCGCACGCTGCAGCGGGACACTTTGAGAAACGTGGGCGCGATCCTGTGCTGCAGCGAGACAGTTTGCAAACGCGGGCGCTACAGCACGCTGCAGCGGGCAAATTTACAAAATCGCTGGCGCTACAGCGCGCTGTAGCGACCCTTTACTTATCAAACTTGATCGCCCCAGCGCGCCGCAGTGGGCCTTTTTGCAAAATAGTCCGCGATAGCGCGCTGCAGCGGCCCGCCGTTTTCTTGTCTGGCATAAGCATTAATTACAACAGAGACAAGACACCCAACCAGCCTCTTGTCTCCAGCCATCATTCCTCTTGCTGAAGCTCCATTTTTAAATGGAAAATGGTCTCTTTAATGTGATGAAAAGGATAAAATAATGAAAAATATTGGTCACTTCACCCATCAATTGGAATTTGCCACTATTACTCTAGAATTTTTAATGGCAAAAATAGATTTTGAAATGGCATGATGAAGAAGCAGCCCTCATCTATAAATACCACCCCTCTTGACTAGAGGAGGATTCCTAACTTGGCTTACTTCAACTTAAGTAAGAGAGGGGATACATGGAAGAGAAGAAGAACTCCCCAAGGGTGCAGGAGCTTAACTTGCTAAAGAGAATGAGGAGAAAGATAGTACTAGGGACCTAAGAGAAGCACTTCAAGCAAGGAGAAGAAGAGTCCGAAGAATTTCTCAAGGAACGTTCCTAGTATTTTCTAAGCTCTTATTTTGTAATTTCTTTTCTTAGTTGATCATGGAAGGGTCTTTATCCATGTATGTGTTCTTTTTCATCTCTTTTATAATGGAGAGCTAAACCTCCCTTGGGGAGGGTTGGGGAAATCCCACATGTTTTGATAGTTACTATAAAATGTATGAAATTTTCCTCAAGTATTAATAAAAATTATGAACTTAATGACTTGCTAAAGAAATATATAAGACTATTGTGAACTTGAATGTAGACCAAAGGAAAAAGACTTTTTAACTTAAGAACTAAGTTTTCTTATGCTCCATAGCTCACCTTGGTTTGATGCTAGATTTATAAGTGCATGAGAGCTTAGAACTATGTGAGACAGTTCTTGAGCTTAGTGCACCTTAATCTAAGCTCAACTAAAGAGTTGATGCATGTGATGCTAAGACCCACTAATTGAGCTCTGTTGCTCAACATAATTGAGGTAGGGAATGGAATAGTTGTGTGCTCATGAACGAGGTGACATAGTCATTGAGCCCAATGAAATCAATCCCTCATCTCAACTATGTGTGATGCGCGTGATGCTCTTAGTAGAATCAATGCTTATAAGATCTTAAAAATTAACAACCCTCATTTCCATGATCAAGAGATGAGGTAAAATCTACAAACCTAAAATCTTATAAGGACCTTTGTGCTGAAATGGAACCGACTGTGTGTTCATTTCATGCACAAGATTTGAATTTGTAATTCTTCGAGATAAAACTCAAAGAAAGACAATGTGCACTTGATTAAGATCAAAGAAAATGAAGGATAAACGTTTGAGAAATCATCATATATAAGTTATCTATCATGTTATGTGGGAAAAACCCAACTCTCCTCTTCCTTTTATTTGACTTATTTTCTACTAAGTGATTGCCATGCTTGTTCTGGAACTAACTTAAGCAAAACACCCATAGATTAAGCATTAGTGATAATAGATACACCTTAGTAACAAAACATCCAATTCTCCATAGTTCGATAAATCCCGAAAACTCAAACTTTCCACTTATTACTTCAAACCACGTACAGTTGCGTGAAAGCGCAGACATTTTCTAGGTCTGTCAATAAGTTCCTCTATCTCACTCAAGGTAATAACTCAATGTTCGACTATGAACAGGAATTCCAAAGATTGTCACGCTTTGTTCCGGACCTGGTTAGAATGGAAGCATCTAGATGCCATCGATTCCTGAAGGGTCTGAGAGACTCTATAAAAGCTCACCTAGTGTACCACCAAATCAAAACTCTGGCAGAATTAATCAAGGTGGCTCACCACTAAGAAGGGTTTCAAGGTTAGATGGACCATAAGCGGTAGGCTGTGTTTGTGCAGCCAAAGAAGGAGCACTTTGGTCACTGCAAGATGGCTACAGTCTATAACACCAAAGCTGAACAATCCCCACCCTATAACTTTGAATGTAAGAAAAACCATCCATATGGGAAATGCTACAACTTTGGTGGTGTGTGTTTTGCATGTTGTCAAAAGGGCCACTGTTTCTTTGAATGTGATGCTAAGTCAACAATTGACGGAGTGCTCATCATTCACTCCCATCATAAGCAAGCATTCTATGCTCAGCCAGGGAACAATCGAGAGCCAGCTATAATGCCAGCTATAATGTTAGCTCTCACTTCAAATGCTAAGGTAGTTGTACCTATGCAGAAGTCGGCTTATAATCATTAAGGCCAGCGGCGCCAGGGCAAACAACCTACAGCTCCTGCAAGGGTATGCATGCTAACACCCGCCTCTGCACCTGAAGATAATGATGTCATTTCAGGTATGTCATAAATTAAAGTTTTATTTAGTTATTACTATTTCAGTATTTTCAAATGTTTGAGTAATAATTCTAATTAAGTTATTGTAATCATAGGCACCTTAATGATAAATGATAAATCTTATAATATTCTTTTCGATACTAAAGGAAGTCATTCCTTCATATCGGAAAGCTGGGTGCATACCCTTAAGCTACCAACATATCAGCTAGCAAACTCATTGAGTATCGGGCTACCTTCCGGAGCCCGCATACAATCCCAGCAATTTTGCATCATAGATATTCCTATCGGTGAACAGAAATATGGAGATAAATTGGTTATGTTACCAATAGCAAACTTTGACATAATCATAGGCATGAATTGGTTGAGTGAACATGGGGCTTCCATAAATTGCCAAAAGAAGAAAATCACTTTGGGTAGTGGAAGCCAATCAAACACTTTCATTGGAAAATTTAGCACCCAAGCATCATTGATCAATGCAATGAAAGAAGAAAGGCTAGTCTGAAAGGGATGCGATGCATATCTCGTAAAAATGTTGGGAGAGAAGAAAGAAGTTGTGCCTATTTCTAAAAACTGAATAGTTTGTGAATTTCCTGATGTTTTTCCTGAAGACCTACCTGGTCTTCCTCCCATTAGAGAAGTGGAATTTGCTATAGAATTAATTCCGGGAACCCAACCATTATCAAAGGTTCCGTATCATATGGCGCCTAAGGAGTTGTAACAGTTGAACAAACAACTGGAAGAGTTGCTAGAAAAAGGTCTTATTTAGCCGAGTTTATCTCCTTGGGGAGCTCCAGTTTTATTCGTGAAAAAGAAAGATTGATCGATGAGAATGTGCATCGATTATAGAGAATTAAACAAAGTAAATATCAAGAATAAATACCCATTACCGCGAATCAATGATCTATTCGATCAGTTATCGGAGCTAAGGTATTTTTCAAGATCGATCTGTGATCTGGTTATCATCAGCTAAGAGTTAAAGATGCAGATATAGAAAGGACAGCATTCATAACTCGCTATGGATATTATGAATTTTTGGTGATGTTTTTCAGCTTAACTAATGCATCATCCATCTTTATGGATTTAATGCAACGAGTGCTAAACACATATTTCGATAAATTTGTCATAGTCTTCATTGATGATATCTTGATTTATTCAAAAAGTAGTGCTGATCATGAGAAGCACTTAAGATTAGTTCTACAAGAATTCTGAAACCATGAGCTTTATGCAAAATATTCCAAGTGCGAATTTTGGTCACAGCCAAACTCTGTGATTGATATCCGAAGCTTTTTGGGTCTAGCAGGGTATTATAGAAAATTTGTCAAAGGTTTTTCACAGATAGCTTCTCCTCTCATAAAGTTGACTCAGAAGGCATTTCAATTCGTCTAAAGTCCAGAATGTGAGAATGTCTTTCAATCATTAAAAGATGCTCTTTCTTTTGCCCCAGTTCTTGCCTTATCCAAAGAATGTTTGAACTACCAAGTCTATACCGATGCTTCAGGGATAGGCTTGGGTTGTGTGCTAATGCAGGATGGAAAGGCTATTGCCTACGCATCTCGTCAGTTAAAACCACATGAAAAGAATTATCCAGTTCATGATCTCGAATTGGCTGCCATAGTCTTTGCTTTAAAGATTTGGCATCATTATCTGTATGGCATCCAATGTTCCATATTTACAGATCATCAGAGCTTAAAGTATATTTTCACTCAATGCGAACTCAACTATCGTTAGCGAAGATGGCTTGAGTTAATAAGCGATTATGATTTGTCAATCCAGTATCATCCAGAGAAAGTGAATGTTGTATCTTATGCACTCAGTCGTCATGCACACTTTCCTCCTTAATAGCATCAAGTCCTTTAAAGGAAGAATTCAGAAAGCTCGATATCAGGCCAACTCATGGTGATATGTTAAATGTACTAATATCTATGAGTACCATTGAACCAATGTTTCACCGTGATGTCTCCATCTCCCAAATAAAAGATGAGGACTATCTGAAGTTTAAAAGGGAAATCGAAAGTGGTCGCCAATTCGACCTGCAGCTACAAGTAATCTATCAAGAAGATTGCCTATGGATTCCCAAATCCATGCATCAAGAAATTTTAGTGGAAGGCCACAATTCTGGTTACCAAGTACATCATGGTAGACTAAGATGTATCAAGATCTGAAGAAATCATTCTGGTGGCTTGGAATGAAGAAAAGCATGGTTGAATTTGTATCAAAGTGTCATGCCTATAATCTAGTCATGGTTGAATATCAAAAGCCTGGGGGACTTCTCCATCCTCTAGCAATCCCTGAATGGAAGTTGTTTGATATTTCTATGGACTTCGTAATGGGTTTACCCAAATCAAGATCTGGTGCTGATTCAATTTGGGTCATTGTCGATCAACTGACCAAATTGGAACATTTCATTCCGATGCGTCAAATCAATATCGTGGAGAAATTGGTGAAGCTGTATATCAAGGAAATCATCAAACTTCATGGAATTTTGAGGTCTATTGTATCCGATCGTGATAGTTAATTCACTTCTAAATTCTGGCAAGCCGTGCATCAAGACTTGGGAACTACCCTATCCATGAGCACCACAAACAGATGGTCAAACTGAGCGAGTTAATCAAATTCTTGAAGGCCTTCTTCACCTATGCATTTTGGATTTTGGAAGTTTTTGGGAAGATCATATTCACTTAGTTGAATTTGCTTATAATAACAGTTTCCAATAAAGTATCGGTATGGCTCCGTATGAAGCATTTTTGGAAGTTTTTGGTCTGAAACAAGCCGTGTTCAGCTGTATGGTTCAGATTTAGTCGAAGAAACAAATAAGAAAGAGCAATTGATCTAGCAGAGAATTAAAGCAGCTCAAGATCGCCAGAGTAAATACCACGATACCCATCATCGTTCTCTGGAATTTAATATTGGAGATTTAGTGTATCTCAAAGTAAGCCCAATGAAGGGTGTATTTCACTTCGGCGTAGCTGGGAAGCTCAGTCCTCGCTACGTCGAACCGTTCGAAGTAATAGAGAAAATCAGTTTGGCAGTGTATAGATTAAAACTTTCTAAAGATTTCTCTTCAGTTCCTAATGTGTTCCGCATCTCCTCTCTGTGGAGGTGTTTTCATAATCCTTTACACCTAATCCAACTTTTAGCGGTATCCCTTCAGCCGAATCTTTCCTATATTGAAGAGCCTATCATAATTTTAGCTTGTGATCAAAGGCAACTAAGAAATTGTTCTATCCCTGTGGTAAAAGTTTAGTGGAGTAATCGCTCTATCAAAGAATCCACTAAGGAAAAAGAGGCTGATATGCAACAGAAATATCCAAGTCTCTTTGAAAGTCCAAGTACCTTTAAGATTCAAAAGTTCCGTTCTTAATTTTCTGTGTTTTATCTTTCCCATCCCAGTAATGATGTCGAGGACGACATCATTTTTAAGTGGGGGAGTCTATAACAACTCAAGGTTATTACTCAGCTTAATTTAAGCCTAATCATATCTTAATTATCATTCTATTAATTTCATCTAGCTATTAGAATCAATCCCTAAAAATTTGGCACGATTCAGAGCTAAATCCAATATTTGGATTATTTTAATCTTTAATTAATTAGAAAATTGAGGTATTTATTATGACCTTGAAATTGAAATCCAACTTCGCCGTTGCGATCGTCACCCCCAAATTAGCTAGGGGTGATGTTTTGGACGCGTTTGGAAGTCGTCGAATTATTATGAATATTTTAATACAATTAAATGCACCGAAAAATTGAATAAATAAATAATCATTGAAATCAAATTTTGACTTTGTCGTTGAATTCTTCACCCATAAATTAGCTAGGGGTGAAGTTTTGGGATTTTTCAGAACACATTATTTAATCTAAATTTTTAATAAATTAAAAATTATGAATAATAATTAATTATTCCTTAATTTGTTGTTTCTCTTTCTTTATCTCTCCAAAATTTTGGCTGACCCCTTATCTCCCTATTGCACATTAAAAGTTGAGGCCATCCCTCTCCTCCCACTTCTTAATTGTAATGCTTAATGGCTAAGGCCATCCCCTCCCCTTACCTCATAACTCCCTAGCTCATGGCCTTACCCTTCCTTTTTCTTCTTTAAAGAGAAACCTCAGCCCTCTTTATTTTGTTTGCTACCAAGCTAAGAGCTTCCTCTCTATTTCCCCCATTGTTAAGCTTGGTGCTGACGAAGGAGCTTCCCTCCCTCAAAGGTCTTGAGGAAAATAAGGGTTTCTTCTTCCTCTCCCAAAGGCTAAGGTACCCTTTTTTTACTCTCCTTGTACCCATTTGTTCTTCTTCATTGGTCATTTTATTCCTCTATTATGCTTATTCGCATATTTAGACATCCATGATTAAGTATGGAAGCCATTATAGTTCTTCAAAGTAATATACCTCATGCTCTATTTTTCGTCCATTCAGCATACCCCTGCCTTTATCACCACAGTTCATATAACTAAGATGATCCATTCGTGCCAATTTTGGTGTCAATGGAAATGTATCGAAAAAACCTTTCCATTGATATATAGCACTGCTCATGAAACACTCTGGATTGAGAGTAATTGAGCTTGAAATGTGACCCTTCACGGTTCTTGCACAGGCGAAATCACCGTCGGGCACTACAGTGCGCCGTAGCGTCCAGAAAATTTATTTGACCATATCTTAGTCATTTATACTCCAAATCCAAAAATTTAAAGTGTTAAATAGTTTAGAATTTAGTGCCAATAATAATCTAACATAATATTTAGGTTTTGAACCTTGGAAAAAATAAAAAATGACCAAAATACCCCTAACATTAATTAGGTCATAACTTGACCAATTGAAGTCCAATTTGGGTCTACTCCTAGTTAAAGTAC
Organism: Gastrodia elata; assembly: GCA_016760335.1. NCBI lineage: Eukaryota > Viridiplantae > Streptophyta > Magnoliopsida > Asparagales > Orchidaceae > Gastrodia > Gastrodia elata. The sequence continues at coordinate 21,042,770 of CM028676.1, read as the reverse complement.
TTACTATGATATAGGGAAGCTATAGCCACTAAGTTTGTTGAATTTGGACATCAAATGAAAAAGTTAGCTTTTTGATCTCCTTAACTTAAAAAATTACTAAATTGCTCTTTGAAATTAAAATGGCAATAATTAATTCATTAGACTTCAGAATTTAGTATCCTTAGACTCTATAGAATCCTTGAATAGCAACTAATAGTAAACTGCATAAAAATTTAGATTTTATTAGGTGTAATTTACTAAAATGCCCCTTAGGTCAAAAACTTTAGTTTGGACCCATATGACTCATTTCTTATCCAAATTGCATGATTAAGGTGCCATTAGTTTTCTTATGCAAAGTAGAATGAATGTGCTAAGTGATTTATTTTTCTAATCTCTCTATTTTAATTTATTCCTTAATCTTGTTAAACTATGATTAGTGAAAATTAGAGTTTATAATCATTAGATTTAAGCAAACTTAGTCTCTGATTAATTATATGATAAGATAAACTTATGAGCCAAATTGCATAAATTTCTGATGGTTAGATTTGTAGTTATGTGCTAATTCTTTTGGATTGATTTAGGGTTTGATTAACACTAATTACTTTCTGGTTTCTGAAATTTTTTTATTAATATGATTCATAATAGTAAGGGAGATGTATTGAAATCATGTATGCAAATTTAAGATGTATAAATTAAATAAATCAAAAATGGAGAACTTAATTATCATAATTAACTTAAGAAGTCTTAATACTTTGATCAAGCTATTAAGACTTGATCTATGTCTAAGATTACCACCAATAATACATCCCAAATTTACTGATTTGACATTTGATTTATAAATAAACATTTGATCTTAGTTAGGCATGAGTAAGGGGTCAAACCCTAATCTAGTTGATTAAGATCCAAACTCTTAAATCCTTAATTAAATTGACTTAATTTCAAGATAAGGAAATTGACATTATTCTAATAATACATCTAATTTGGTATTGATCTTAAACATTTGAATTAGACATGTTAAGATTATTGATAAATCTATATGATTGATTAATTTGAATCTAAACCTTAGATCCTTAATTTCTCCTAAATAAGACTACTAGTATAAAAAGATAATAGAATTAAATTGATTAATAATTAATTTGACTCTAATAACATCCTTAATTTAAATCCCATAATCTTAGAATAATATATGATCAGATGACTTAATCATCTGATCTAATCACTCTAAACCTAACTATTAAATGGAACCTAATATGTTAGCTTAGAATTAAGGGTATAAGATCTTAAGTATCTCAGCATATGATGGCCTCTGAAATATTTTAAGGACCTAAATTTAAATATATATTGAGGTAGGGGAATTTTGTATAACTCATTGAGGTAGAAGCTTAGATGATCTCTTAATCCTAGAAATTGATCTTATCCCCTTGTAGTATGAATCACTTAGATATTAGAATAACACTTTTTCTTATGGTAGAACCCATATTTAGTGATCCTTGATCACCCTCTTCTTGGATCCTTGTATAGGACTTACCTATTTAGCATAGGAATTAATAGTCTTGATAAATCATTGTTGATTAAATAGAATTATTTGAACCCAAGTTATTGGTTAGTGTAGTAGAGTATACCCATAGTACTTGATTATTTCAGTAATATTCAGGATTGATTGATTCACTCCAATGTTGACTTATGACCATGTGCTATCCCGAGGGATTAGACAAATATAATCCCATTATAGTAAATCTTCTAAGACTAAGAGTGTTACAATTAGTGAACAAGATCCTTAGTTTGAGATGTAAACTGCGACCAGATTCTGCCTCCTATCGTAGTGCGCTTTGATAAGTACAATTTAAGCAAACTAAGTATCTTAAGTCACTTTGCATAGACCACTAAGTATATTTATAATTAGGTCATTTAAGGGCTTAGCTTGATATATAAACTGTAACTAGGTTCTGCTTCCTATCGTAGTGTGCTTCGATAAGTGCAGTTTTAAACAAGCTAAAGGTTAAATCAACATCTCTTGGAAACATACAAATATGTGTATACAACCTTTACAACTAATAATTTTAAGTAAACTCTCAACTTTAACCAATTATCGAACTAGAACCTAGGAGTTAGAATCCTTTTAGTAAGATTCTGCACAATGGGGACAATGAATTTATTATCAGATTTCAAAGTATTTTCTAAATTTTTTTTGGATTTACCTCATGTAGTTTAAAAGCATGAGCATGAGCATGAGCATAAGCATGATGTGTGAGTATCAAAATGATATATGATTATCAATGATGATTTATGAGTTACTGAATGTTGCATACATTGATTGGGAAATTTCATGATGCATCGGCATCACAGTAAATGGTATTTTCAACTAAATGTATGTATATATTGGACCATACTACTCATAGTAGTTCAGTGATATTTTGGTTGCATATCAGTAGCATACAGTATTGTGGCATATTTAGATGCACAGTTTTAATGACATACAGCATAGTTTTACAGATTATTACTCAATTTTTAGATCCATTATTATTTTTGGTCTACCTTCAATATTCAATTTGCAGTTCAGTTTTACTTTACTTTGCTTCAGTTTGTACAGTTTTATACAGTTTTATACTTTCAGCTATCTTTATAGTATTACTATAAATTTAATTATATTATGTAAATGTTAAATGAATAAATAGAACTGTTTAGATTAGTCTCGATATGTTAGACTTATTGTCTAACACAATGTACTTTTGATATCCGGCAATTTGTTAGATCTTGAGCAGTATATTGAGCCAGGTCTGTAGGACACCCAGGAGATTCAGGAGAGCTAGTGGAGCACTAGTGGACTCTTCTTCAGCTTTACCTTTCGCTTAGTTTAGTTCATTACTAGCTTTTATGTCTGTTTCAGTAAAACATTGAAATAATTCTGGATGCATCTTCTTTTCTTTTCTAAGACGAATATTTTTATACAGCTTCTGTGATAAATATTTTCGAATGTTTGCTTAGCTTCCGCACTCTATTATATACTACTTATACTTAGTATTGTGATGTGATCAGTACACTAGAAATGCTGATATCTTATGCATACATTGGATTCCTTATGTGTGTTTCAAATCCAATGTATGTATCGGTCTAATACTTAAGATAAGGATACTACTCTTTGTGGTGACCCGCCCCCTTAATCTGCCAAAGGATTAAGCTAAGGATGGAGTGTCACTCTGGCTAACCCCTCACTTACCATTAGATTAGGATAAAATTCACAATCCATCTGATTATGGAAGGGTTAACATAGGATCAATCTAACAGTCACTATATAAGTAAATGTACAGAGTGCAAAAGCAATAAATGATATCCAACATCATAATATAATATAAGTGCAAAATATAGCTCAGAATATAAGCATACAAATCCAAATACACAGTCAAGAGTACCTGTATTATTACAACATTTAAAGTTTAAATAAAAGGAAATGCAAATGCACTCATCCTCACATATAAATCTAAAGACTAGATGTGCTCTGGTTTGAGCTACTGCTCCTCCTCTACGTATAGCTCCTCCTCAGATATCGGATCCTCTATCTGCTCTACGCCTGCCATTGTCGGTTTCACAATGTAGGGCCCCAGCCAAAAAAAGAGAAAATCTGGTTAGACAATTTTTCTAAGTACATTTTAGGCTGATACATTTTTATATGTTTTATAATATCACCACTTTACACATTTTTCCTAAGCAACAATATATAAAGGAGCGACTGACAAGACAATAAGAAAGAGGAAAAGCTATAAATAACATTTATAACTTAAGCAAAATGAGGCTAAGACATGCCTCAAAATCAAGATAAATAAGGTAAGGCATATAATATAAGTAACTAAACATATGCTGAAAGGAAATACTACATCCTAATATATGCTGGTGATCAAATAAAATATGTAAATTACAATAATAAATCTCAGCAGTGATACATATAAATAGCAGCAAAATCTAACATCATATTGTATATAAACTGTACAAAGAAATAGCTGACTGAATAAGCAATACTAAGACATAGCCAAATACTAAAACTACACATCAAACTCTATATACTGACTACCATATCAGAATACTTGGCCAAACTGGCCCACATATATATACATCTCAATCTATAAACATACTGAACATACTGCATGGCTGAAGAGGCAGACAATACTTATGCAACATATTTTAGTTATTTTACTTTTGTTTCTATGGACAACTGTTAGAAATAACTGAGGAGTCAAGCACATCTGCAAGACTATATGGGTCCCAAGCTTAACACGCTCTCCTCAATGAGCATATTAGGCATCCTGATCTCACCTTACCCCTGTCCATCGGGGTAAATGTGCACCATAATCCACCATAAACTGGACCCCAAAAGCAACTGTTATCCTAATTATTCTAAGTTTTCATTTTCATGCACAAAGTTCTCTTATATGACATGTCCAAGAAAATGGCTCAAATACACAATGAAATGCGTAGCAACAAAATATCAAAAGTAAGTAAATGACTCTATTAATATGGTGATATCATTTGTTTTCTATTATTCGTTCTAAGTTACTCCCGTTCGGGATCACAATTTTCCTGCATACCGGGTGTAACTTAGAAATTCGTCCTTATAAGTTATAAAATATTATGACTAGCTAGGTCCTAATATGCTAAATCAAAGTCAACTATAAGAGTTAAGTAATAAATCATACGTCCTACTTTTGTGATTTTAGACGTTCTATACTAAGTTCTAATCAAATCTACTAATCTATAGATTACGAATTAAATGCCACAAGATTGGGCTTAATCACATAATCCAGAAATGATAAGACCTAAGATCTAAGTTCATTTCTAAAAGTGATCTAATAGTTTAGGCCAGTCCTATTAAATAATCAGACTTAATAGGATAAATCTCCTATCTTAAGACTAAAGTTAAAAGACAAAATAATCAAAATAAGTTAAAAAAATCTAGAAACTAATAAAACTAAGGATTTATTCATTGAAAAATCCCATTTTTCAATGAATGAAATCAACCCTATGATCTAGTCCTACTCTCAGGAAGGGTCCTTAAGGTTCAGACTGAGACCTTAACTTAAGGGTATTTAAGAAATTTTCATTCTACTGAAAACTAAGTTTTTTATGCAGTTTATTGTAGGTTACTATTCAAGGATTCCATAGAGTTCAAAAATACTAAATTCCGAGTTCAAATGGCCAAGATATGGGAGTTTCAATCCTAAAGTAGGTCCACTTGATTACGTAAATGTGCACTTGAAATTTATAAATCCTAAAGTTTCATTTACAATTGTACATCATTTCTGATTTTTTTATA
>CM028676.1:20312500-20317386 GCA_016760335.1 Gastrodia elata | reverse complement strand
CACACACACACAATATATTATATATTCATTATACATGCGTACACATAGAGATTAGTATATATGTGTGGTGTGTGTGTTTGTGATAACATATATGTGTGTGTGTGTTTTGGATAACATATGTGTGGTGTGTGTGTACACACTGCACACACAAAGAGATTAGTATATTTTAGTGTATGTGTGTGTGTGTGAATGTATATATATATAGAGATTTGTATACAGTGTGAGTGTGTATACACAACACACACTCATATATACTAATCTCTATGTGCGTGTATGTGTGTATCGAGATTAATATATATATATATATATATATATATATATATATATATATATATATATATATATATCTGTGTGTGGTGTGTATAAATATAAGTGTGTGAGTATGTATACCCAACACACTCACACTCACATATATATGAGTGTGCACACACACATAGAGATTAGTATATATGAGTGTCTGTGTGTGTATGTGTGTGTCGGTTTTGTGTGGTGTGTGTATAGTATTGGGTGATTATGTATACCCAACACACACAGACACAAATGTTGGTTGGGTATACATATATATATATATATATACATGTATATATATATATATATATATATGCATATATTTACAATAATGCGTGTGTGTGTCTATATATTTACATACGTATATGAGTATTATACCCAACACATATATCTAATATTATATATATTAATTTATATATCTATGGTTGGGTCACATGCTCATATATACTAATCTACTTATCCCATGTGTATGTGTGTGTGTGTGTTTGTGATAACATATGTGTGTGTGCCCACACACATGCATATATTAATCTCTATGTGTGTGTGTGTGTACCACACACACACATACACTCATATATACAAATCTTTATGTGTGTATGTTTGTTTGTATGTTAGATGAACACATAAAAATTAGTATATCTGAGTGTGTGTGGCACACACCCAAACATACACGTATAGAGATATGTATATATTAATCTACACACATAGAGACAAGACACACACACACCAACAAACACAGAGATTAGTCTATATGTGTTGGGCATGTATACCCAACACACACACAAACACACATATATAGTGATCTCTATATACTCTTATGTTGGGTATACATACTCATAATAACACATAGAATTGTGAGTATACATACTAATCTCTATGTGTGTGTGTCTATATGTGTATGTGGGTATACCTGCTCACACACTCTTATATACTTATCTCTATGAGTGTGTGTATATGTGTGTAGTGTTTATATACATATCTCAATGTGTGTTTGTTTGTGTGTATATATAAATACTCATAATTGTAAATATATATAGACATCCAACCACGCACACACACACACTCATATATACTAATCTCTTTGTGTATGTGATGTATATATTATATACATGTACATATATATATATATATATATATATATATATATATATATATATAGGCACACACAGACACACACTGACCGTATATAAACTTATAGACATAAACATATGCACTCACACTTACATGTTTGGGGTAATACACACACACGCACACAAACACACACACTCATATATACACATCTCCATGTGTGACACACACAAACACACAGGTATAAACACACACACACATACACATAGACATAACTGTACAACATATGAGTGTGTACCTATATATTTAAATACGGTTGTGAGTATATATGAGTGCGTCTGTCTATATATATGTGTAAGTATGTACACAGACACATACACACTCATATATACTAATATGTATGTTTATGTGTGAGTATGTCCTATATATTTATATATGACCTATATATATATATATATATATATATATATATATATATACACACTCAAAAACACACACACACCAAACTTATATATACTAATCTATGTGTGTGTGTGTGTGTGTGTTTGTGTTAGGTATACATACTCACAATCATATATAATTACACTGACATTATGTGTATGTGTCTGTGTTTGTGTGTGTGTGTGTGTGCACACACACACATAATCACACAAAGACACACATATACTAATCATAATATATAGACACAGAATCTCTATGTGACAATGTATACCCTCAATATACACACTCATATATACTGTGTGTATGTGTGTTGAGTGTGTGTGTGTGTGTGTGTGTGTGTGTGTCACATATATACAAATACATGTATGTGTTATAGATATATGTGTGTGTATGATAACACATACGTATGTGTATGATAACACATACCTGTGTGTGTCTATTTATTTTTATGAGTGTATATGTGTGTCTATATACGAGTGTGTATCTTTGAGCACACACACACACACACATATGTGTGTGTGTGTGTGTACATGTGTGTGTTTTGTATAAGTATGTCTATTACTCATTGTGTGTGTGTATACACACAAACATACATATACATATACACACAGAGTATATATAAATATTTTGTGTGTGTGTGTATGTGTGTGTTAGGTACACATACAAACACACACACACACTCACAAACACACACACATAGAGATTAGTATATACATAGGGAATACATACTCACCATCATATATATAAAATATATATATGAGTATGTGTTTGTATGTCTATATATTATATAAGGTTATGAGTATGTACATGTATATATATACACACAGCATACACACACACACACACACATATATATATATATATTTATCCTTATGTGTGTGTCTACGTGCCTCTATTTGTGTGTGTGTGTGTGTGTGTGTTAGGTATGTTTGTGTGTGTGTGCCTATATATATATATTAATCTCTATGTGTGTGTGTGTGTACTAATCTCTATGTGTATGTGTGTGACACACCACACACATACACTCACACACTCAATGTGTTATATAATCATATACATGCATACACATAGAGATGAGTATATATATATGTGTGTGCTTGTGATAACATATGTGTGTGTGTGTACACACACCACACATAAAGTGATTAGTATATATGAGTGTGTGTGCGTGCGTACGTATACATAATCTAAATATTAGTATACGTTGTGAGTGTGTATACTCAACACACACTCATATATACTAATCTTTAAGTGTGTGTATTTCGGTGTATAGAGATTAGTATATATGAGTGTTTGTGCATATGTGTGTATATATATATGAGTGTGTGAGTATATATACCCAACACACACACACACGCATATATGAGTGTGCACAAACACACATAGAGAATAGTATATAAGAGTGTGTGTGTGTGTGTGTTGCACACACACACACATAGAGATTAGTATATATGAGTGTGAGTATATATATACATACACTCATATATACTAACACTCACATTGAGATAAGTATATATGAGTGTATGTGTGTGTGTGTGTGTATATTTGTGTACACACACAACATATATAGAGATATGTATATTTGTAGTATACTCCCACACAAACACACACACACACACACACACACACACTCATATATACTAATCTCTATCTATATGTGCATGTCGACATATATATATATATAGACATACACACACACACACAAACACATACTCATATATAATAATCTCTTATAGATATGAGCACTTATAAACAAACACACACACACATACATGCACACACTCATATATACTAATCTCTAATGTGTGCCTATATATATTTCACACACACACAATACACTCATGAGTATATATATGAGTGTGTGTGTGTGATAACACATACATGTAATGCATACACATAATGATTAGTATATATAATTGTGTGTGATGGATCAAACAACAAACACATATGTGTGTTATATACAAATACAAATATATATATATATATATATATATATGTGTGTGTGTGTGTGTGGTGTGTGTGTGTGTGTGTGTTTGTATCTGTGTGTGTGTGTGTGTGTCACACACACACATGGAGATTAGTATATACTAATTTTTATGTATGTAAACACACACACAAACACATACTCATATTTATTTATCTCATGTTTGTGTGTTAGTACTCACTCACACACACACACACACATAGAATATTTACGAGTGTGTGTGAGCGACACCTGGAGACTATTATATACTAATCTCCATGTATGTGTGTGCATGTGTGTGCCTGTGTGCACTCACACACACTCATATATAACACATATACACACACACACACTCATATGTATTAATCTCTATGTGTGTGTGTGTATGTCACATGGAGATGTATATATATAGGCTAACACACACACACACACCATATATATAAAGACACAAATACATCTGAGTATATATGGATACACACACAAACACACTAACTATATATACTAATCTCTATATGTTCATATATATATATATATATATATATATATATATATATATATATGAGTGTGTGTCTATGTCTGTGTGTGCCTAATATGTGTGTATGTAAATACACACACTTAAAGATTAGTATATATGAGTGTGTGTGTATGTGTGTGTGTGTTTGTGTGTAACAGACATATATATATATATATATATATATATATACCCAACACACACACACACACACTCTAATATAAAGTTATCTCTATGTATATACTTATACTTACCTCTATGTGTGTGTATTTATGTGTATATGTGTGTCACGTATGCATACCGTACACACGCACACACACACACACTCATATATATATTTATATATGAGTATATGATTAGTATATATATAGAGACATATATATATATATATGTATATATGTGTGCCTCTTTGTATAGAGATTACTATATATTTGTGCTTGTATTGGGTATACATACTCACAACTATCCAAAAATATATAGACATACAAACACATATATGTTATATACTTGTATGTGTGTTGGGTATACAAACTCACAACCGTAATCTTTATGTTTGTGTATCATACGCACAACAAATATAGATACTCACAATCATACATATATATATATATATGG
>CM028676.1:20305000-20307500 GCA_016760335.1 Gastrodia elata | reverse complement strand
GTGTGTGTGTGTGGTGGGTATACATACTCACACACAAAAATAACACATACACACATGGAGAAATATATATCACATATGTATGTTATGTTTGTGTATTTATATACTTATATACAGTTGTGAACATGTATGTATATACCCAGCACACACATACATATATACATACTCACAACCATATATAAATATATAGACACACACACATAAATACACGTATGTGTTATATATATCTCCATGTGTGTGTGTGTTATATATGTGTGTGTGAGTATGTATACACATTTATGTGTTCAATATATACATACATATGTGTTTGTCTATATATTTTAATACGGTTGTGAGTATGTATACCCAACACACACACACACACACACTGATACATACTAATCTTTATGTATGTGTGTTTGTGTGTATGTGTGTGTCTATATATTATATATATAGATGCACACACATATATATATATACATACTCACAATCATATAACTAATCTGTACACACACACAGATATATATGCATGCAATTATATTAAAATATATGGGTGTGTGTGCATACATATATATTTATATATTTATATATGGTTATGTGTATGTATACCAATACACACACACACACATACACACACACACTTATATATACAAATCTTTATGTGTGTGTGTTTGTTATATTTTAATATAAGTATATATATATCTTTGTGTGTGTAGACGTTAATATATATGAGTGTGTGTGTATGTTTGTGTGCATGTATGTAGAGACACACATACACACACACAAACACATACTAACAATTGTATATATATATATATATATATAGAGACACACACATACTCAAACTCATATAAACTAATTTCTATGTGTGTATGTTTGCATATGTGTGTGTCTATATATATATATATATGATTAGGAGTATGTGTGTGTGTGTATGTGTGTATGTCTCTACATACGTGCATACAGACATACACACATGCACACACTCATACATTAAAATATAATAAACATAAATACATATACATTCATATATTAAAATATACAAATACGCACATATAAATATATATACATTCATATATTAAATATAACAAACACACACACATAGATATAAGTATATATGAGCGTGTAGGTGTGTGCGTGTTAGCCATATATATATATATATATATATATATATATATATATATTTGTGTGTGTGATAACACACGCGTATGTGTTATATACATGTGCATGTGTATGTGTGTGTGTGTGTTGGGTATACATAATCACAACCTTATAGACCACACATAGAGATTAATATATATGAGTGTGTGTGAGAATACCCATATATGGAAGTGACACTTATAGATAAGTAGATATTAGTGTGTGTATGTGTGTAGTTACATACATACAGTTGTTGGGCATACATACTCACAAACACACTTGGATATATATATTAATATATATAAGTTTGTGTGTGTACAACACAGACAAACATACACATACACACACACACACACACACACACACTAATATAGATATTTGTGTGAGTTTATGTGTGTGTTGACATATATATGTTGAGTATACATACACAAACATACACAATAAACAATCGTATGTATATGTATATAGACACACACAAACATCTGCATGTGTGTGTGTCTATATATGTGTGTGTATCACTCGTATATGTGAGCATGTATACCCAACCCACACACATACGTGTGCATATTTGAGTGTGTGTGTGTGAGTGCGTGTGATAGGTATACATGCTGTATGTGTGTATGTGTTATATACTAATCTCTATATGTATTGGGTATATATGTAACACACACACAACCGTATATATACATGCCTATGTATATATAACACACACTCATATATAGACACACACACACACACATACACGCACCCATATATACTAATCTCAATATGTGTGATAGTCACAAATATATGTGTGTGTGTTACATACTCTATGTGATACACACACACACAAACATACACATACACACTCATATATACTTATCTATATGTGTGTGTGTCACATATGTCTTATCACACGCACACAAATATATAACACACACTCATATATATAGACACACACACACACACACAAACAATTGACACACACACACTCACACACACACACACTATATATATAGACACACATGCATACACACACATGGAGATAAGTATATATGTGTGTGTGTCTGTGTGTGTGTCTATATATATAAAAATATATATATACATACATGTGTGTGTCTATATATTTATATATTAATCTTTATGTGTGTGTGTTTAGCTGTGTTTGTATCCATATCTTATATACTTATCTCAAACACACACACATGCACTTATATATACTTATCTCCAAGTGTGTTTGTGAGTGTGTATGGGTATATATATACATGTGTGTGTGTGTGTCACACATACACACACACGTATATATATACCCATACAGACACATACTCATATATACTGTTGTGTGTGTGGCATGTGGGTATATATATACGTGTGTGTGTGTGTGTGTGTGTGACACATACACACA
>CM028676.1:20297500-20300000 GCA_016760335.1 Gastrodia elata | reverse complement strand
GTGTATAAGAGCCTATATACTAATTGAGTGTGTGTATGTGTAATACACATACATATATATGAGTATGTATACCCAATGTATATGAGTGTGTGTTACAGGTATATGTTGAGTGTGTTTTGTGTGTGTGCGTGTATTAGTATATATGATTATGTGTGTGTGTGTTGGTGTGTGTTTGTGTGTGTGTGTGTATGTGGGTGTGTCACACACACACCATATAAATATATATATATATATATATACTAATCACCACACATAGAGATTAGCATATATGTGTTATGTGTGTGTGTGTGTGTGTGTGTGTGTGTGTGTGTGTGTGTATATATATATATATATATATATATATGTATATATATATACCCAACACACACACAAACACACACATAGAGATTAGTATATATATGTGTCACACACTCGTATATATAGGAGTCTTTATGTGTGTTTGTGTGTGTGTTGAGTATACATACTCACACACATGCTGTTTGTTTGTGTGTGTGTGTGTGTTTATGCCTGTGTTGGGTATATATGAGATTATGTATACCTAACACACACACACACACACACAAATGAATATAGACACATACACCCACACTCATATATACTAATCTCTATATATGTGTGTGTATGCATGTATGTAGAGACACATTTGTGTGTGTGTGTGTTAGGTATACATACTCTCACACACACCAATGTTTGTGCGTGAGTGTATCCATGTCATACATCCAGACTCATATATACTAATCTCTATATATATGTGTGTGCATGCATGTATGTAGAGACACATGTGTGTGTGTGAGTTAGGTATACATAGTCTCACACACACCAATATTTGTGTGTGAGTGTGTCCATGTGTGTGTGTATTTGTGTGTGAGTGTCTCTCATCTATATATGAGTGTATGTGTGTCCATGTGTGTGTGTGAGTGTCTCTCATCTATATATATATATATAGGCACACATAGACACACACTCATTCACACACACACACTCATATATGATAATCTCTATATGTGGTTATTTGTGTATGTGTGCGTGTGTATCTGTGTGTATATATTAATCTCTCTATGTGGACACACATACATAGAGACAAGTATAAGTATATAACCAATATTTGTGCTTTTGTGTGTGTGTGTGTGTGTATAAATATAGATTAATATATAACACATATGTTTGTGTGTTTATATATATATATATATATATATATATATATATATATATATACATGTGTATACATCGTCGATTAGTATATTCCTATATAAATAGACACTCAAACACTCATACACACCACACTTATATATACTAATATATGTGTGTGTGCGTGGGTGTGTGTGTGTTAAGTATACATACAAATATATATAATTACATAGACATTGTGTGTATGTGTCTATTTTTATGTGTGTGTATGTGTGCACACACACACACATAAACACACAAACACACACAAATATCAGTCATAATCTATAAAACACAAATCTCTATTTGATAATGTATACCCTCAACACACACACTCGTATATCATTTGTGTGTGTCTTGAGTGTGTGTGTGTGTGTGTGTGTGTGTCTGTGTGTGTGTCTCATATATATAGACCATGTATATGTTATATATATCTGTGTGTCTGATAACACATACATGTGTGTGTCTATTTATTTGTATACTCACACACATATCTCTATGTGTGTGTGTTTGTGACACTCAACACACACACACACACATAGAGATTATAATATATAAATATGTGTGTCACACACATACTTATGGAGATTAGTAGATACTAATTTCTATGTATGCACACACATATACACACTAATATATACTTATCTCTATATATATACTTATACTTATCTTTATGTGTGTGTATTTATGTGAATATGTATGTGAGTATGTATACCTAATATACACACACACACTCATATATATTTATATATGAATATGTGATTAGTATATATAAAGAGATATGCATGTATATATTAATATATATATATATATATATACATGTGTTCATTTGCGTATAGAGATTAGTATATATATGTGCGTGTATTGGATATACATACTCACAACTATATAAAAATAAATAGACACACACACATGTAGATATATATACAATCATATATTAAAATATAACAAATACACACACATAGAGAAAAGTACATATGCGTGTGTATATGTGTCTGTGTTGGGTATATATATCTGTGTGTACGTGATACCACACACATATGTGTTATATACATGTGCGTGTGTGTGTGTGTGTGTATTGGGTATACACACTAATCTCTATTTGTATGTGTGTGGATATATATATATATATATATATATATATATATATATATATATATATATATATATATATGTATATATATAAGCACACACACACACAAACACTCATATATAATAATCTCTTATATTATGAGCATGTATAAACACACACACTCATATATACTAATCTCTAATATGTGCCTATATATATATATATATATAGACACACATATATGCACACATATATACTAAT
>CM028676.1:20282500-20292500 GCA_016760335.1 Gastrodia elata | reverse complement strand
GTGTGTTTGTTTGTGTGTGTTTGTATAAGGTTATTTTTTACTCGTTGTGTGTGTGTATACCCAACACACACACAAACATACATATACATATACACACAGAGTAAATATAAGTTTTTTGTATGTCTGTGTATGTGTGTGTTAGGCACACATACAGACACACACACACAAACTCACAAACACACACACATAGAGATTAGTATATATATAGGGAATACATACTCATAATCACATATATAAAATATATATGAGTGTATGATTGTGTGTCTATATATTTATATATGGTTGTGAGTATTTATATGTATATATACACACAGCACACACACACACTCATATATACTTATCCATATGTTTGTGTCTATGTGTCTCTATATATATGTGTGTGTGTGTGTTAGGTATGTTTATGCGTGTGTGTGCCTTTATATATATTAATCTCTATGTGTGTGTGTGTGTACTAATCTCTATCTATATATGTGTGACACACCACACACATACACTCACACACACAATGTGTTATATATTCATATACATACATATACATAGAGATTAGTATATATATGTGTGTGTGTGCTTGTGATAACATATGTGTGTGTGTGTACACACACAAAACACAAAGAGAGTAGTGTATATGAGTGTATGTGTGCATATGTACATATAATCTACAGATTAGCATATGGTGTGAGTGTGTATACCCAACACACACTCATATATACTAATCTCTATGTATGTGAATTTGTGTGTGTGTAGAGATTATATGTACATATATATAGACACACAAATACACACATATGTTGGGTAAACATACTCTCTATGTATAACACATACAATATGAGTGTGTGTCATGGGTAGTATATCTATGTACACAAATAAATGAGTACATGTGTGCATGTGTGTATACCTAATATACAATTATGAGTATACACACTCATATATATATATATATATATATATAAATCTGTGTGTGTGTGTGTGTGTGTGTGTGTGTGTGTGTGTGTGTGTGTGGGTGGGTGGGTGGGTGTTGTGTATATGCATGTGTGTGTATTTGTGTACACACACAAAGATATATAAGTATATGCGTGTTGGGTATACATACTCACACTTATATATGCATACTTATATATGTATACTCAACACACACACACACACAAAATATACACACATGCACTCATAGATATGTGTTGGATATATATACTCACAACACACACACACACTCATTCAGACACACACTCATATATATTTATCTCTATGTGTGTGTGTGTTGGGTATACAAACTCACAACCAATATAAATATAAAGACACACACACATACATACATAGATATATATATATTAATTAACTATGTATATGCATACTTATATATGTATACTAATTGATATGTATATATGAGTGTATGCATGTGTGTGTGTGTATTTGTGTGTAACAGATATATATATATATATATATACCCAACACACACACACATACACACACACAAGAATATATACTTATCTCTATGTATATACTTATACTTATCATTATGTTTGTGTATTTGTGTGTGTAAATGTGTGAGTGTGTATACCCAATGCACACACACACACACACTCATATATTTTTATATATGAGTATGTCATTAGTATATATATAGAGACATGTATATATGTATATATATATATATATCTGTGTGTGCCTTTGCGTATAGAGATTAGTATATATATATATATATGTGCATGTATTAGGTATACGTACTCACAACTGTATAAGAATATATAGACACACACACACATATGTGTTATATACTTGTGTGTGTATTAGGTATACATACTCACAATCGTAATCTCTATGTGTGTGTATTATACCCACAATAAATATAGATACTCACAATATACATATGGTTGTGAGCATGTATACCCATGCACACACACACACATAAAACTACATATAAAAATGTTTATTTGTCTGTGTATATGTGTGTCCATATATTTATATATTATATGTGTGTTATGGGTATGTATACCCAACATACACGCACACACACAAACATACATACATAGAGATTAGTATGTATAAGTATGTGTGTATGTGTTTGTGTTTGTGTGTGTGTTGGGTATACATATATATATATATATATATATATATATATATATATATATATATATATATTTACTTATACATAGATTCAGCACATGCACACGCACACACACAAATAAACTCATATATACTTAATCTCTATATGTATATCTGTGTTGGGTATACATACTCACAACCCTATATAAATATATAGTATGTGTGTGTCTATATATTTATTCTCTGTGTATGTGTATGTGGAGATAAGTATATATGAGTGTGTGTGTGTATGTATTTCTGTGTGTGTCCATATATATATATATATAGACACACACACACACACACTTACACATAACACACAAACACACACATAATATATTTATATACATATGAGTGTATACACACACACACAAACTCACACAGATATATATATATAGACACACACACATATACACGATCACACATACACATACACACACACATAAGTATGTGTACCCAACACATACTCAGATATACGGTTGTGGGTATATTTGTGTGGGTGGGGGTTTGTGTGTGGGTGTGTCTATACATGTGACACTATATATAATATAGACACACACACACGCACCCAAACACAGACACGCATATGCACACATGGAGATAAGTATAGATCAGTGTTTGTGTCTGTATATGCATACTCACAACCATATCTCTATATATTTCTATGTGAGTATATATATACTAATTTCTATATATGTGTGTTGTGGGCTGACATACAATCATATACAAATATATGCTTATACTTATCTCTATGTGTTTGTGTGTGTGTCTCTATATACATGTATATAGACACACACACACACACCATATATATATATATATATATATATATATATATATATATATATATACATAGACACACACAGGCACACAAACACACGCACGTGTGCGTGTGAGTGTGTGTGTGTTTATATATATACGCACAACTGTAAATATGAGTGTGTGTGTGTGTGTTTGTGTGTGTGTGTATACATGTACCTTTGTGTGTCACTCATAAAGATTAGTATATAAGTGTGTGTATGGTATATGTTGGATATATATACTCACAATCATAGATAAATATATTGACACACACGCACACATATATATTAATCTCTATGTGTGTGTGTTTGTGTATTTACATACAGTTGTGAGTATGTATACTCAACACACACACACACACACACCCATTTGTACACACACTCATATATACTAATCTCTATATTTATGTGCTTGGGTGTGTCTATATTTATATACGGTTATGAGTAAATATACCCAATGCATTGACACATACACACACACACACACACACACTCATATACACTAATTTCTATGTGTATGTCTATATATTTATATATATGTGCATATAAATATATATGATTTGTGTTGATATACATACTCACATATGCACACACTGTATATAAATAGATTGGTATATATGAGTGTGTGTGCTTATATATAGACACACATCTATATGTCACTCACACACACACACACACACACTCATATAGATTAATAAATACATATATATAACACATATGTCTGTATGTGTGTATATATATATAAGCACACATATATATGTATGTCTATATATAGACACACTCACACACACTCGTACATGCTCATATATACCCAAACAAATATATATGTCATTATGTGTGTGCGCGTATGTGTATGCGTGTGCACACACACACATGCGCACAAACACTCACACACAAGCCCACAAACACACATACACACCAACACACACATACCCACTCTTTATATGTTTATTAAATTATATGCACACACACAAATACACATACATAGAGATTAGTGTATATGAGTGTGTGTGTGTGTGTGTACGAGTATGTATACCCAACACACACACACACACACACAAGTATATATATATATATATATATATACTTATCTCTATCTATGTGTATACCTAATACACTCACACACACTTAATTGTCTGTGTGTATGTTTGGGTATATATACATATATAGGCATATACTCACAATCATGTGTGAGTGTGAGTATGTCTACATACAAGTATGCATGTAAGTAGACACACACACACTCATATGTACTATTCTACTTATCTCCATGTGTGTGTGTATGTGTGTGTTTGTGTGTGCGCACACACATATATAGACACACATACACACATACTCACTCATATATACAAATACCTATCTGTGTGTATGTGTCTGTGAACCACACACACATACACTCATATATACAAATCTCTATATGTGTGTGTTTGTGTATGAGTTATATGAACACATAGAGATTAGTATATTTGAGCGCGCGCGCGTGCGTGTGTGTCTATATACACACACACACACATAAACAAACACTCATATATTATAATCTCTTATATATATGAGCATGTAAAAACACATGCACACACACACACACACAAATATACTCATCTCTAATGTGTGCTTATATATATATATAGACACACACACACAACACACTCTTAAGTATATATATGAGTGTATGTGTGTGTGATAACACATACGTGTAATGCATACATAAAATGGTTAGTATATATAAGTGTGCATGTGTTGGGTCACACAATAAACACACACACGGATATATATATACGCACCCATATACACAAGCATATAAAAATATATAACTGTGTGGGTGTGTTTGTTGAGTGACCCAATACACACACACATACACACACTCATATATACTAATCTTTATGTGTGTATGCATCCAACGTATGTGTTATCACTATGTGTGTGTGTTGTGTGAGTGTGTGTTGTCTATAAATAGACATACACACACACATTCACCATATATAATTACAGACACACACTCATATATGTGTGTGTTGTGTGTGTCTGTGAGCTATGTGTGTTTGCCTATATATATACTAATACAGACACACACACTCATATATACTTATCTGCATATGTGTGTTTGTGCGTGTGTGCGTGAGTGTATATATACCCAATAGTGTGTATCACACCCACACTCATAGAGATTAGTATATACTAATCTCTATGTATGCACACACATACACACATATACACATATGCATACACACACATAGATATATGTACATATATATATATATATATATATATATATATATATATATCTATGTGTGTGTGTGCGTGTGTGTCTGTGTGTTTGTGTGTGTGTGTGCGTGTCACACACACACACATGGAGATTAGTATATACTAATTTGTATGTATGCACACACACACATATACTCATATATACTTATCTCATATTTGTGGGTTGGTACTCACACACACACACATAGAGAGAATTTATGAGGGTCTGTGTGATCCATGGAGATTAGTATATACTAATCTCTATGTGTGTGTGTGTGTGTGAGACGCACACACACTCATAGATATGCTTATCTCCATGTGTGTGTGTGTGTTTGTAATCTCTATGTCTGTATGTATGCGTGTGTCTATATATATATAGGCGCTTATTCACAATCATGTGTGAGTGTGAGTATGTCTACATATAAGTATGCATCTAAGTAGACATACACACTCATATATACTAATCTACTTATCTCTATATGTATGTGTATGTGTGGATCTGTGTTGTGCCCACACACACATATATAGACACACACACACACATACACATATTTATATTAATCTTTATGTGTGCGTGTGTGCCACATGGAGATGTATATATATAGGCTCACAGACACACACACACCGTATATATGTATATATATATATATACACACACACACACAAATGCATGTGAGTATCTATAGGCACATACACACACACACACCATATATACTAATATTTGTGTGTGCTTATATTTATATATATAAGTGTGTGTGTGTGTGTCTGTATGTGCCTAAACACACACACACATAAAAATTAGTATATATGAGGGTGTGTCTGTGTGTGTGTTTGTGTGTAATAGATATATATATACCCAACACATACACACACACCCACACTAACATATACTTATCTCTATTTATATACTTATACTTATCTCTATGTGCGTGTATTTGTGTGTGTATGTATGTGAGTATATATACCCAATATACACACACACACACACATATTCATATATATTTATATTTGAGTATGTGATTAGTATATATATAAAGACATGTATATATATATATATATATATATATACATGTGTGCTTTTGCATAAAGAGATTAGTATATATATGTGCGTGTGTTGGGTATACTACTCGCAATTGTATAAAAATATATAGACACACACACGTAGATAGATATACAATCACATATTAAAATATAACAAATACACACACATAGAGATAAGTATATAAGAGTGTGTATGTGTGTGTGTGTGTTGGGTATATATATATATATGTGTGCGCGTGATAACACACACGTATGTGTTATATACATGTGCATCTGTATGTGTGTGTGTGTGTTGGGCATATATACTAATCTCTATCTGTGTGTGTGTGTGTGGATATATATATATATATATATATATATATATATATACATAAACACACACACATAATACAGTCTTGAGTATATATATGAGCGTGTGTGTGTGATAACACACTTATATATATTAATCTCTATGTGTGTGTGTGTCACTTGGAGATGCATATATATAGGCTCACAGACACACACACACACATTGTATATATATTTATATATATATATATATATATATATATATATATATATATATATATATATATATATATATATATATATATCCCAAGCACATGTGAGTATGTATAGACACGCCCACACACACACCATATATACTAATATCTATGTGTGCTTATATATATCTATATATATGAGTGTGTGTGTGTGTGTCTGTGTGTGCCTAACATGTGTGTGTCTAAGCACACACACATAAACATTTTTATATATGAGCGTGTGTCTGTGTGTGTGTATTTGTGTGTAACAGATATATATATATATATATATATATATATATATATATATATATACCCAACACACACACACACACACACACACACACGCACACACACTAATATATACTTATCTCTATGTATATACTTATACTTATCTTTATGTTTGTGTATTTGTGTGTGTATATGTGTGAGTGTGTATACCCAATGCACACACACACACACAATCATATATATTTATATATGAGTATGTGATTAGTATATATATTGAGACATGTATATATATATATACACATGTGTGCCTTTGCGTATAGAGATTAGTATATGTGTGTGCATGTGTTGGGTATACATACTCACAACTGTATAAGAATATATAGACACACACACACATATGTGTTATATACTTGTGTGTGTATTGGGTATACATACTCACAACCGTAATCTCTATGTGTGTGTATTATACCCACAATAAATATAGATACTCACAACTATATATATATATATATATATATATGTATATATATATATAGACACACACACACACACACAAACACATATAGAGATAAGTATATATGAGTTTGTGTGTGTGTGTGCGTATAGTATGTATACTTAATGTCACACACATATGTGTTATATATATCTATGTATCTGTGTGTGCCTATATTTATATATACATATTTATACTTACATATAGACACACACACTCATATATACTTATCTCCATGTGTGTGTGTGTTGCAGTCATATACACAAAGAGATTAGTATATATATAGATACACACAAATGTATACAATACATACGTGTGTGTGTGTGTGAAGCACATATATGTGTTATATACACACCTAATATAGACACACACATACATTGAGATAAGTATATTTATATATATATATATATATATATATATATATATATATATATATATTTATATGTGTGTATATATAAATAAAGGCACACATAGACACACACATAGAGATTACTATATATGAGTGTGTGTATGTGTATGTCTACTTATTTCCATATGTGTGTGTACGTATATATTTGTGTGTGCCCACACTCACATATATATGTATACACATACACACACACACACTCATATATGCTAATATCTGTGTGTCTGTATGTGTGCCACACACACACATCACACATATATACAAATATCTAAGTGTATGTGTTGTATATATTATATGAACACATAGAGATTAGTATATATGAGTGTATGTTTGTGTGTGTGGCACACACATAAACATACACACATTGAGATATATATATACTAATTTACACACATAGAGATTAGTATATATGTGTTGAGTATGTATACCCAACACATACACAAATACACACACATAAAGATCTCTATATACTTATGTGTTAGGTGTACATACACAATATAACACATAGTTATGAGTATACACACTAATCCTTATGTGTGTGTTGGTATACATGCTCACACACACATATATACTTATCTCTTTAAGTGTGTATATATGTATGTAGTGTTTATATACATATCTCAATATGTGTTTGTTTGTGTGTATATATAAATACTCATAACCATAAATATATATACACATCCAACCACACACACACACACACATACACTCATATATACTAATCTCTATGTGTCTGTGCACACACACACACACACACTTATATATCCTAATCTCTATGTGTGAGTGAAATATATATTATATAAGGTATATTTACTCACAACTGTATATATAAAATATATATATGAGTGTGTGTGTGTGTCTATATATTTATATATGATTATGAGTATATACGTGTATATTTACATACACACAGCACACACGCACACCCACACACTCATATATACTTACCTCTATCTCTGTGTGTGTATTTATCTACATATGTGTGTATGCGTGTGTGTGTGTTGGGTAAGTTTGTGTGTGTGTGTTTGTGTGTGTGTGCCTATATATATACTAATCTCTATGTGTTTGGTGTGTGTACTAATCCTTATGTGTGTGTGTGTGACACACTACACATGCACACACACAATATGTTATATATTCATATACATTACATATAGAGATTAGTATATATGTGTGTGTGTGTTTTGTGATAACATATGTGTGTGTGTGTGTCCACACAGCACACACAAAGAGGTTAGTATATTTTAGTGTGTGTGTGTGTGTGTGAATGTATATATAATCTAGAGATTAGTATACAATGTGAGTGTGTTTGCACAACACACACTCATATATACTAATCTCTATGTGTGTGTATATGTGTGTATAGGATTAATACATATATATATATATATATATGTGTGTGTGTGTGTGTGTGTGTATAAATTTAAGTGTGTGAATATAGATACGTAAGACACTCACACTCACATATATATATGAGTGTGCACACAGACATAGAGATTAGTATATATGAGTGTGTGTGTGTGTGTGTGCAAAAATCATCTGCTTCGCAGCCTTGTTCTTGCTATTGCTAGAGAATCTACTGCAGTCTCTGACTCACGAAAAAGGCCACGAAAAAGTTGATTTCTTACATCACAGGGCACAACGTAGCTTCGAGCTACTGAAAAGAGCTTGACTGAAATCAAGTACAACGCCCGTCACTGTGACGGTTCAGAGTCCTTCGGGGAAGGCAAGAGTAGGGGTTTGGAGGGTTACGTTTTCGAAGTTGGACGACGCCCAAAGTGTGTGTATGTGTGTATGGGTTTGTGTAGTTTGTGTAATAGTATTGGGTGAATATGTAAACCCAACACACACAGACACAAATGTGGGTTGGCTATACATACATATATATATATAGATATAGATATACGGTAATGTATGTCTGTGTGTGTCTATATATTTACATACGGTTGTGAGTATGTATACCCAACACATATATACTAATATCATATATATTAATATATATATATATCTATGGTTGGGAAATGCACACACACACACACACACATATATACTAATCTACTTATCCCATGTGTATGTGTGTGTGTGTGCTTGTGATAACATATGTGTGTGTGCCCACACACACCCATATATTAATCTCTATGTGTATGTGTGTGTGTACCACACACACACATACACTCATATATACAAA
>CM028676.1:20267500-20275000 GCA_016760335.1 Gastrodia elata | reverse complement strand
ATAAGTATGTGTGTACATGTATGTGCATGTGTGATAACACATTCGTGTATAAATGCACACACGTATGTGTTATCACACACACACATGTGTGTGTTGGGTGCATATGAGTGTGTGTGTCTCTATACACACATAAATTTGTGTCACATAGAGATTATTATATATATATATATATTATGAGTGTGTGTTTGCGTGTGTGTGTGTTTGTCTATTTATTTATATACAGTTGTGAGTATGTGTGTGTGTGTCTCTGTGTGGGTATATATGCTAGCAACATTATATAATTATATAAACACACACATGTGTGTGTGTCCGTATATTTATCTAACTATATATGTATACTGAACACACACACACAGAGAAACACACATACACACACACTCATATATACTAATCTCTATATGTGTGCGTGTTTGTATGTGTGGGTGTGTGCGAGTGTGTATATTGAACACTCACACACACCCACACATACTCATATATACTTATCTGTGTGTATCTATATATACATATACACATACATACTCATATATACTAATTTTATGTGTGTGTGTTTATGTGTGTATGTTGGGTATACATACTCACAATTGTATATAAATATATAAATACAAACACACTCATATATAGGCACATAGATGGTAATATATATAAGTGAGATATATATATATATATACCCAACACACACACATACACATTAAAATTAGTATATATGAGTGTGTGTGTGTGTGTGTGTATGTGTGTGTCTATATACTTATACATGATTATGAGTATGTATACCCAATACATACACACACATAATAAATAAACACACACACACCACACATAGAAATTAATATATATGAGTGTCTGTGCAATACACACACACACAGGTCTATATACAGTTTTGACTGTGACTATATATTTATACCCATATATACACACACACATGTGTGTGTATCACAAACATATATACTCACACACACTCATACATGCTAATCCCCGTGTATTAGAGTGTGTGTGTGTCAACACACACCCACACACACACATACACACACTCACAAACACACACCATATACACACACACACACACACAGATATATATATATATATATATATATATATATATATATATACATGTATATAACACATATGTGTGTGTGTGTGTGTCTATATATTTATATACAACATACTCATATATACTTATCTCCATGAGTTTATGTGTTAGGCTTACATACTCACAACCGTATATAAATTTATATGCATGCTCATCCATGTATATATGCACACACACACATGTATGTATGTCTATATATACTTATGTATGTGCATGTGTGTAGAGACAAATAAATGTGTGTGTGTGTGACACACACACACATTAGTACATATGTGTGAGTATGTATACCCAACACACACACACATACGTATGTGTAACCTTGTATATATATATATACATTCATATAAGATAATATATATTTATATATGATTGTATGTATACCCAACATACGCACTCACATATACGCATATATACTAATCTCTATGTGTGTGTGTGTGCATGTGTGTTACACAGACAAACACTCAATTAGTGTATAGGCTCTTATACACACATATAGATACATATATGCCCAATTTATATGAGTGTGTGTGTTGAGTGTGTGTGTGTGTATCTATAAAAATATATGTTTATGAATATAAATTTATAGACATACACACACACATGAGTATGTGTACTCAACTGTATATGAGTGTGTATACTCAGCACACAATCACACACACTCACACACTCATATATATATATATATATATGTATATATATATATATATGTAGTTGTAAGATTCTCATGTATGTGTGTATGTGTGTATGTGTGTTTGTGTGTGTGTGTATTGGCTATACATATCAATATACACGTACACATATATGCATATAGACACACACACACATAGATAGAGATAAGTATATATGAGTGTGTGAGTATAATGCATACTAAACTTTATGTGTGTGTGTGTATTGGGTTTACATACTCATAACCATATATAATATAGACATACTCATAATCATATATGTATACACACACACAAAACACACTCAACACACACACTCATATATATTGGGCATATATGTATCTATATGTGTGTATAAGAGCCTATACACTAATTGAGTGTTTGTCTGTGTAACACACATACATATATATAAGTATGTATACCCAATGTATATGAGTGTGTGTTGAGTGTATGTGTTGAGTGTGTTTTGTGTGTATGTGTCTATTAATATATATGATTGTGTGTGTGTGTTAGTGTGTGTATGTGTGTGTGTGTGTATGTGGGTCTGTCACACACACACCATATAAATATATATATACTAATCACCACACATAGAGATTCGTATATATGGGTTATGTGTGTGTGTGTGTGTGTGTATATATATATATATACCCAACACTGACACACAAACACATATATAGAGATTAGTATATATATGTGTCACACACTCATATATATAGGAATCTTTATGTATGTGTGTGTCTGTGTTGGGTATACCTACTCACACCATGGTGTTTATTTGTGTGTGTGTGTGTGTGTTTATGCGTGTGTTGGGTATATATGAGATTATGTATATAGACACACACACAAATACACACACACACACACATAAATGAATATAGACACACACTCATACTCATATATACTAATCTCTATATGTGTATGTGTGTATGCACATATGTAGAGACACATGTGTGTGTGTGACACACTAATATTTATGTGTGTGTGTGTGTGTGTCCATGTGTGTGTGTATTTGTGTGTGCGTGTCTCTTGTCTATATATGAGTGTATATATGTGTGTGTTGGAGTATATATATATATATATATATATATGTGTGTGTGAGTGAGATATATATTCTATAAATATAAAAGACATGTCTCTTTATTTATAGGCACACACTCATATATGTGTTATAAGTTTGTCTGTATATACCCTTTGTGTGTGTGCGCGCGCGGGTGTGTGTGTGTGTTTAGTACATATATAAGTATGTAGTCACACACAGATACATACACACACACATACATAGAGAGATAAGTATATATGAGTGTGTGCACGCCTATATATATATATATATATATATACTCATAATAATATATATGTCTATCTATATATTTATATATAGTTATAAGTATGTTTATATGAGTGTGAGTATGTCTATGTGTGCCTATATATATATATATATAAGACACACTACACATATGCATACAGACACACACTCATATATACTTATCTCCATGTGTCCGTATATGTATGTATATGGAGATAAGTATAAGTATATATACATATATATATATATAGACACTGACACACGCACACACACACATAAACACACATATCTATGTGTTATATCCATACATGCGCACACATAATGATAAATATATATATACCCAACACACACACACACTCATATATACTAATCTCCATACATAGTCGTAACCACATAAATATATGAGTGTGGGTGTTTGTGTATTTTGGGTATACATACTCACAATTGTATATAAATATATATACACATACTTATATATGATTATGTGTATGTATACCCAACTGTATGTGTTTATTTATATAAATATATGTCTATATATACACATAATCGTATATATGCACATACTCACAATCTATATATATATATATATATATATATATATATATAGACATACAGCCATATATAAATATATATACCCCTCATATATATATATATATATATATATATATATATATATATATATATATATATATATATGTTTCCATACACACACATAAGCATATATATTTAGACAAAAACACACACATGTATACTCACATGCACGCACACACACACAAACACACACTCATATATATTGTTTTTGTGTGTGTGTGTCTATATATATTATACGGTTGGGAGTATATATACCCAACACACACACACACACACATAGATACACACACTACACAACTCTATAAATGTGTGTATGTATGTGTGTATATCTATATATATACTCACAATTGTATATAAATATATAGACACACACACATCGTATATATATATATATATATATATATATATATATATATATATATATGAGTGTATGTGCTATATTTCTACAATTGTGTGTACGTGTGTGTTGGTATATATACTCACAACCGTATATACATAAAGACATACACACACACACTACCATATGAATGATATATATTTATATATAATGTGTGTGTGTTTGTGTGTTTATATATTTATTCATACACACACACATACACACATTCATATTTACTAATCCTTATTTATGTGTATTTGTGTGTTTGTGTGTCTATATATATATACTAATCTCTATGTGTGTGTGTAGTGGGTATGCAAACTCACTATTGTATATAAATATATACACATACACACACACAAACACATAAACATAAAACTTAGTATATATGAGTGGGTTTGTGTCTACCCAACACACGCATGCACATACACACAAACACACATGCAAAGAGTTGTGTGTGTGTGTCTATGTGAGCTTGTGTGTGTGTGTGTTAGGTATAGAAACTCACAACTATATAATATATATAGATACATAAACACAAACAATATGTATGAGTGTGTGTGTTATGTGTGTGTGTGTGTGTCTATATATATATTTTATTCTGTGTGTGTGTGTGTATATGTACATATATATATATATATATGAGTGTAATCTCCATGTGTGTGTAGGAAAACACATACTAATCTCATATATTTATATACGGTTGTGAATATGTATACCCAATACATACATACACACACATACAGATAAGTATATATGAGCGTGTTGTATATGTGTTGAGTGTGTGTGTGTGTTTGTGTATTTATATATAGTTGTGAGTATATATACTAAACACACACACACAACTCATATATATCGATTAGTATATTTATACGATTGCGACACACACATATAGAGATTAATATATATAGACACATATACGTATATGTTATATATATATATATATACTGACACATACACTCAATATATAAATATATAGACACACATGCAAATATGCTTATCTCTATGTGTGGGTGCCCAAATATATAGATATATACTTATCTCCATGTGTTTATGTTTATATTTGTGTATATATATGGGTATATATACTCCACAAGACACACACGCACACACATAGAGATTAGTATGTGCGAGTATTTGTGTGTGTGTGTTGTGAGGTAAATGTACTTATCTCTATATGTGTGTGTGTGTCTCTACATACATGGAGATATTCTCTATGTATGTATGTAGAGACACACACTCACACACATAGAGATAAGTAAGCATACCCCACAACACACACACACACATACTCATATATATTAATCTCTATATGTGTGTGTTTGTGTGTGTGTGTCTATATTTATATATATATATATATATATATATATATATATATATATATATATTAATCTCTATGTACACACACACACATATACTCATATATAGTAATCTCTAAGTGAGTGTGCTACTATGTATATACATCCGTATATGAGTGTATGTTTATGTGTGTATGTGTGTGTATATAGGGATTAGTATACAAATATATATAGACATGCACACACACACATTACATACAGACATACACATACAGTCATAAACATCAATACACACATATAGAGAATAGCATATATGAGTGTCAATGTGTGTGTGTATGTGTGTTGTGGGATATACATACTTATCTCTATGCATGTATGTGTGTGTGTGTGTCTATATACATGCATACAAAAACTCATAAATACTAATCTCCATGAGTGTATGCGTGTGTCTGTGAGTGTTGGTTTGTTGGTATATAAATAGACACACACTCATTTTGATAAGTATATATGTGTGTGTGTGTGTCTTGGGTTACTAATCTCTATGTGTGCACTCACACACATAGAGATAAGTATAAGTATATAACCAATATTTGTGTTTGTGTGTGTGTGTGTATAAATATATAGACAGATATACTCATAAACGCACACAAAAAAATACATATATATAGAGATTAGTATATAACACATACGTGCGTGTTTATATATGTATTTATATATATATATATATATATATATATATTTATATATATATATATATATATCCATGTGTATACATAGTCGATTAGTATATAAATGTGTATATATATATATATGTATGTATGTGTGTGTGTCTATATATTTGTATTTGGTTGTGAGCTTGTATATCCAACACACACACACACAAGTCTGTTGAATAAAAAACATATTGTATGTGTGTGTATACATGTTGGGTATATATATATATATGATTTTTGGTGTGTGTGTGTGTCTCTAACTAACACACATAGAGATTAGTACATAAGAGTATGTGTGTATCATATAAAAATATATAAACACATACACACATATAGAGGTAAGTATATATGTATAGACACACACTAATCTCTATGTGTGTATGTGTCTATATATATATATATATATATATATATATATATATATATATATATATATATATATATATATATATATATATATTCATACGGTTGTGAGCATGTATACCCACGCACACACACACACATAAAACTATATATAAAAATGTTTATTTATGGGTGTGTACGTGTGTGTATATAATTATATAGTATATATGTGTTTGTTGTGAGTATGTATACCCAACCCAACATACACACACACACACGCAAACATACATACACATATAGAGATTAGTATATATAAGTATATATGTGTGTGTTTGTGTTTGTGTGTGTGTTGGGTATACATACTCATATATATATATATATATATATATATATACTTATACATAGATTCAACACACATACACACACACACACACAAACAAACTCATACATACACACACACACACATATACACACACCAATATTTATGTGGTTGCAACTATGTATATATATATATATATATATATATATATATACATACATATATATATATATAGGAACACACACACACACACTTATATATACTTATCCCTATGTGTGTGTGCATGAGTGTTTGTGTGTGCCTATATATATATACATTGTTGCAACCACACAAATATTGGTGTGTGTAGGTGTGTATGTATTGGGTTTGTGTGTGTGTGAGTGTATTTGTGTTTTGGCTTTACATACTCATAAGTATTTATAAATATATAGACACACACATACATAGAGATTAATATACATGAGTGTGTGTGTACCTATATAGACACACACATACATATGCATATATAGATAAGTATAAGTATATATATATATAGGAACACATAGACACACACTCATGCACACACACACACTCATATATGATAATCTCTATATGTGGGTGTTTGTGTATTATGTGTGTCTGTGTGTATATATTAATCTCTATATGTGCACACACACACATAGAGAAGTACAAGTATATAACTAATATTTATGTTTTTGTGTTTGAGTGTGTGTATAAATATATAGACATATATACTCATATATGCACACAAATAAACACATACACAAAGATTAGTATATAACACATACATGTGTTTATATATA
>CM028676.1:20260000-20265000 GCA_016760335.1 Gastrodia elata | reverse complement strand
TGTGCTAAGCACACTTACATACAGACACACACATAGAGAGTAATATATATAGGGAATACATACTCATGATTGTATATATAAAATATATATATGTGTGTGTGTTTATGTGTCTATATATTTATATACGGTGGTGAGTATGTACATGCATATATACACACACCCAGCACACACACACACACTCATATATACTTATCTCTATGTGTGTGTGTGTGCGTGTGTGTGTTGGGTATATATGTGTGTGTGTGTGCCTATATATATACTAATCTCTATGTGTGTGTGTGTGTGCCAATACATACACACACACACACACACACATCTGCACACTCACATACCCAACTCTTTATATGTTTATTAATTTGTATACACACACATACAAATACACATACATAGAGATTAATGTATATGAGTGTGTGTGTGTGTGTGTGAGTATGTATACCCAACACACACACACACTCATACTGTGTCTATATATTAATATATGGTAGTGAGTATGTATACCAAACACAGAAATACACACACCAATAGACACACACACACACACACACACTCATACCGTGTCTATATATTATTATATGGTAGTAAGTATGTATACCCAACACACAAATACGCACAAACACCACACACACACACACACACACACATACATACACACACCCAACACACACATACATACACACACAAATATTTGTGTGGTTGCAACTATATATACATATATACATATATATATATATATATATATATATATATATATTGTTGCAACCACACAAATATTGGTGTGTAGGTGTGTATGTGTTTGGTATGCATATGTGTAAGTGTGTTTGTGTGTCGGCATTACCTACTTATAAATGTATATAAATATATACACACACACACATATAAAAATTAATATATGTGAGTGTGTGTATCTATATAGACACACATACATACAGACATAGAGATAAGTATAAGAATATAACTAATATTTGTGTTTTTGTGTGTGTGTATAAATATATAGACACATATACTCATACATGCACATAAATAAACACATATATAGAGATTAGTATATAACATATACATGTGTTTATATATATATATATATATATATATATATATATATATATATATATGTATGTATACATAGTCGACTAGTATATATATATATCTATGTATGTATGTGTGTGTGTCTATATGTTTATATTTGGTTGTGAGTTGGTATACCCAACACACACACACACATGTATGTTGAATATATAACACATTTTGTGTGTGTGTGTGTGTTGGGTATATATATACAATTGTAGGTGCGTGTGTGTGTGTCTCTAACACACACATAGGGATTAGTATATATGAGTATGTGTGCACACATAGGGATTAGTATATATGAGTATGTGTGTGTGTGTCATATATAAATATATAAACACACATACATATATATATATATATTTATAGACAGACACTCAAATACACACAAATACACACTCACAATTGTATATAAATATATAGACATATGTGAGTATGTGTGTGTGTGTGTGTCAATATATATACAGATACACTCATATATACTTATCTCTATGTGTGCCACACACACTGTATATAAATATAAAGACACACACATAGATATATATATATATATGTGTATGTGTGTGTGTTTGGTAATACATACTCACAACTGTATATAAATATATAGACACACACTTATATGCATTGTATACATGTATATATATATATATATATATATATATATATACTCACTATGTTATATACTTATCTCTATGTATACTGTGGGGCCCCCGTACTAACAACAAGGAAGTATGGTGCTCCAACTGTGGCAAACCCCAAATTTGAGTAAAGTTAGGTAAGCCCAACCTGCCATAAGCCAAGGACTTGTCACCAAGTACTATAACATTCATCAATATATATATATATATATATATATATGTAAATATCAAAGTTGCGGAAGCAATAGGCGAGTAGTAATATCCATAAGCATACATAGCAGAAAGAGGGAAAACAATATAGTAACTCATCGAAATACAGAAATGAAACAAATCCAGAATTAATTATTACAAACTAAATTTTAAAGAGAATGAAAATGTATCTCAATCTCACTGAAATGAAATGCAAGATCTATCTAAATAGCAGCAGCATGATCCTCCTCCTAAACCTGTTCCTTTTCTGTGACATTGCCCACGAACATGTCTAAATCTGACATTTGTTGGTATCACAAATGTCAGGGCCCCAGCCAACAAAACAAAAAGGTTACAGTTAGATAATTATCTAAGTACATTTTAGGCTATTTTAATGAACTGAATATTTTAAAGATATCACATTTAAATTAGCTAAACATGCAAGCAGTAATAGGTGCAATGAGCTATGGAGAAATGATAACTATAAACTATCCATTTATAACCAGCAACTAGTATGAAAAATGACATACAGCGCAAAATAAACAAGGTGAGGCTAAGGTTAAAAAAAATAGTAACTACAATACAATTCTAAAGATAACATGCTTATGATCATATTAACACATGTTGGGTATACAAAAGAAACACAAATACTGAAAACATGTAATTCTAGCATCCTAAATATGCCAATATATATAAGTAAACCATGTGAGTATACATACAACATGCTAATTAAGAAAAGGAAAAGAAAGAACCACTGAGACATGTGGCAAAAGCAAAGCATTCTATGTAAAGCCACTAAGACATGTGGCAAAGCGAGCAGTACTGAAAATAAGGCCACTAAAACATGTGGCAAAGAAAAACAAAAAACAATACTGAACAATCAAGCTAAAGTATCAATAAGCCTAAGACATAGTACTGCCATACCGGCCAATAGGCCATACAGGGCCTCCAATATCAATCAATTAATCCCCAGCCTAGCCATCCAAATATGTTAGGTCTGAGTTCAGTCTATACAATACTACTATTGAAGAGGTAGATTAAGCTAGGACATATTCTACCAACTGCAAACAAGGCAAAATTGAAGGATATGCAATTCAAGTACTAACTTAGGATGTACCATCCATATCCTAAGTTCTCCTATTATGCTCAAGGAATAAAGCTCAATATTCAAGGTATGCAAAGCAATCTAGTCAAAGTAAGCGAGAGACTCAATCTAGACTCATGTGATATCTGTTGTTGTCTATTTATCCAATCTAACTATTCTAAGAAGGTACAAGTTTAGGATCTCCGACATCCAGCTATCGAGTAGAATCTCAGATTTACGTCCTTATAGTTAACATTAGAACTTAACAAGTTCTAATCAAAAAATCATGTGACGACTATATGGTTTAAGTAAATAAAGCAACAACCTAATTTATTAATATTTCACTTTCTTACCCAAATCTTGCTTAAATAATTCAAGATTTAAGGATTTAAGACTTAAACTCCACTTTGGTGTCCCAATCCTAAATCCAAGGTAAAAGTCCTATTAAAGATCTAAGGTTCTCAATTACTACCCAAATTAATGGTAAGGAATCCTATAAGCTGAAAGATCCAAGAACTAAAAACTTAGTGAAGGGCTATTCTACTGATTATAAGATAAAATAATCAATTAGGAACTTGAGAATCTAAGATCTATATTCAACCTTTAAGATAATTTTATTATCCTATAGATTGAATCATCCTATACCCACAAGGAAGGCTTTAAATGGTTAAACAATCAATCATTTAAAGAATTCTAAAGGAGATAGTTCAATTCAAATAGAAGATCTAAGTCTAAGATCCAAGATCTAAGGATCTGAGGTTTGATCACTTTAGACTCGAAACAAGATTTTATTTAACTTAGGAGTTTTCATTTGGGTTCTTTTAGAATTTAAGTTGATAATTTAAATATATATATATATATATATATATATATATATATATATATATATATATAGCCAACACGTACACACATAGACACTCATATATACTTATCTCTATGTGTGTGTGTTTGTTATATTTTAATATATGAATGTATATATATCTATGTGTGTGCATATACATATATATATATATATATATATATATTTGTGTCTGTGTGTATGTCTATATGCATGTATGTAGTGATATACACACAGACACACACACACATACTCATAATTGTATATATATATAGACACACACATACGCAAATATACATCCCATAGAGATTAGTTTATATATCTCTACATACATCTGAGTGTGTGTATCTATATATATATATATATATATATATATATATATATACGATTGTTAGTATGTGTTTGTGAGTATGTATGTGTGTCTCTACATACATGTATACAGACACACACACACACTCATATATACTAATCTCTAAACACACAGAGATATATATACATACATATATTAAAATATAATGAATACACACACATAAATATTTGTATATATAAGTGTGTGTATGTGTGTGTGTGTGTGTGCTGGGTAGACATACACATAATTGTAAATAAATATATAAATATATAGTACACACAAACCCATATATTTTAATATAAATGCATGTATATATATATGTATGTGTGTAGAGATTAGTTATATGATTGTGAGTATGTATATACATACATGTGTGCATCTATATATATAAATATATAGACACACGCATACACATAAACACACACACATAGAGATTAGTATATACGGGTGTGTGTGTGTGTGTGTTGGGTATACATATTCACAACCGTATATAAATATATAGATAAAGACAAATGTATATGTGTATATAACATATACGTGTGTATTCATACTCACACACACATATATAACACACACACACATGGAGATATATATATTACATATGTGTATTTATGTGTGTGTCTATATATTTATATACAGTTGTTAGTATGTATATATGTGTGTGTGTTGTGGGTATATACATACATACTCATAACTATATATAAGTATATAGATACACATACATAACACACACATATGTGCTATATATTTCTCCATATATGTGTGTGTTATTTATGTGTGTGGGTATGTATACCCACCACATACACACACAAACATCACACTAATATGCATACACACACA
>CM028676.1:20252500-20257500 GCA_016760335.1 Gastrodia elata | reverse complement strand
TATAATTATATATGAGTGTGTATATGTGTCTATATTTATATATGATTGTGAGTATATATGCCCAACACACACACACACACTCATATATTCTAGTCTCTATGTGTGTATATTTGTGTGTGTGTGTGTCTATAAATTAAAATACGGTTATAAGTAAATATACCCAATACATACACACACACATAGAGATTAGTATATATATAGACAAATATGTGTGTTTACGTATGTGTGTATGTGTGTGTCGAGTATACATACTCACAACCGTATATAAATATATGAATATTGGACACACACACACAAACACACACATAGAGTTTAGTATATATGAGTGTGTGTGTGTGAGTGTGTGTGTGTTTGTGAGTATGTATACCTAACACATAAATACACACACACACACACACTCATATACACTAATCTCTATGTGTGTGTGTTTGTGTGTGTGTTGTGTGTGTGTGGGTTGAGTATGTATACCCTCACATAAACACACACATAATGATTAGTATGCATGTGTGTGTGTGTGTGTACGTGTATATCTATATATTTTTACAAAGACACACATATGTGTTATCTCTACGTGTGTGTGTGTGTGTCTATATATACATGTATATAACACATACCTATGCATGTATATGAATATATAACATATACGTGTGTGAGTTTATATATTTATTTATAGATAGTTTGGAGTATGTATACCCAACACACAAACATATGTCTATATATATATATATATATATGTATATACATGTGTGTCTGTCTATATATTTATATATACGCATAAGTAAACACACACACCTAGAGAATAGTATATATGAGTTTGTGTGTGTGTTTAATGGGTATATATATGCTCACAACTGTATATAAATATATAGACACACACGCACGTATGTGCTATAAATTTATAACACATACCTGTGTATTATATATATTTTTATACAGATAAGTATATATATAGTATATACTAATTTCTAGGTGTGGGTGTTTGTATGTGTGTGTGTGTGTGTCTATCTATATAGTTATATATGGTTGTGAGTATATATACCCAATACACTCATATATACTAATCACTATGTGTATATGTATGTGTGTGTTTGTATATATATATATTATTGTATATATATATATATATTTATATAGAGGCTTAAGTATGTATACCCAACACACACACACACACACGCTATATATATATATATATTTATATGATTGTGAGTATGTAATATATATATATATAGACACACACACACACATACACACACATAGAGATAAGTACATACAACACACACAGACACACACACACACATACTCATATATATTTGTCTATATGTGTTTATATATTTATATATGGTTATGAGTATGTATTCCTAATGTTTGTGTGAGTGTGTATATTTATCTGTGTGTGTCTATATAACACATATGTGTATATGTGTGTATATGAGTATATGTGAGCGTGTGTGTGTGTATGAATATGTGTTTGTTGGGTATACATACTCACAATCATGTATAAATATATAAACACACATACGGTTGTGAGTATATATGAGTATGTGTGTTTATTATGTATGTGTATTTATGTGTATGTCTGTGTGTGTTTGTGTGCTGGGTATATGTAATAACCTTAGTTGTTACTCTAGCTAAATTTAGTTTAATTAAGCTAAACTAAGCCTTGATTTTGATTCCATTAGACTCAATGGGTCATTTAAACGTAACCCTAGAAGTTTGGTATCAATTGGAGCTAAAATGGAAAGTTTGGTATTTTTGGCTATTTTTAAGTTCTGAAAAATACCTAAATTAATTTGATCTCTAAATCAAAATTTGATTTCATTTTTGGATTCCTCATACCTTAATTAGCTAAGGGTGAATTTTTGGGAATTTTTGGAGCTCATTTGGTCCTAAATTGGATTTGGAATATTTAAGAATAATTATATATTATTTAATTGGATTTCATTTTATTTAAATTAAAAATATTAATTATTTTAAAAAGCGGGATTTGCTGTCGGGACCGTGGTAGATCTGCTGCGAGGTCCCGACAACGGCTCATCCTTATCAGCCACGAGATGCGCTGGCATGAATCTTGGCATGCGATCAGACGACGCTGATCATTTGTGCCCAGAACCCTCTGGTGCCCGTCAGATCTATGACTCAATCCAACAGATGAGAAGACGCCCACTATCTGTTAGCTAAGATTGCCATCAAACCGTCCAAATTCAACGGCTTCGCAGATCAGACGGCTGAGGAAGGATCCCAACTGTTCATCTTCATCCCCGCTCGACTCCCAGCCTGACCGCGAAGATCTGCCCATATTTGTCAGGTCGACATTGTCGGCCATACCTACACCTTATCCGTCTGGCAGTTGGGATTCTCCCCTATATGGCCGAACCTAGCTTAGAGGCCCGGTGGGGTTGAGCCTCCCAATTGAGGAAGGCGGAAGCTGCCCTTGGCCCAAGCCTGGATCGCTGGCCCCCAGCCTCGCCCACTAGACCAAGGCCTCTCGAAGCCTATAAATACCTCCATTGATCCCATGGTGAGCTCATTTGCTCACTGTGAATCCCAAAATTTTTCTCTGCCCTTTATTCTCAGTGCGCCCAGCTCATCCGGTGACTGGTCATGCTTCGTCCGCTGATAGTGGGTGTGGTTTGGAGTTCAAACCCCCAGGCTGCATTAGAGGGAGCTCAGGGAGTCACCAAGGGCTTGCTATGTTGCTCAGTTCACCTTCAGCCAAGCTCAGGTACAACCTATTTTTCCCCTTCTCTCAGTCGAGCAGGTTTCAGCTCGACACACTTCCCCTCTAGCCTAGATGCTGTGTTAGGACCCCTCCTTAGTTCCCAGCAGTCGTTCAGGTCTTCTGGTGAGGCTTGGCAGTGGGCCAGACGGCATAATTGGCGTCTGAAAATGCACTGCCAGTCAAGCCAATTCACTCGAATGCGACTTTCCCTCGAGAATTTAACCATCTGCTTAGTGCTGAAACCTCTCGACAATGATTGTAGAGTGGGATTGATGATTAGGTTCAACCAGATTGATAGATTCGATTGGAATCGATCAATCCAGTTGCAGCTCTCATCAACAAAATACGCCGAGTAGCACCCCATTGACCCAGACCATCCCAGAATCTCTCGAATCGCCCTATCGCTTCTCCATCGATCCCTGAATGTGTAGGGATCAAGATGGCTGTGATCCGTGGACTCTGTGAGGAGCATTCACTCCTCACAGGTGTGACCTCAGAAAGGCCTCGGTCGAATAGAACTCCATCTATCCGGCACCTCCTAGTTAGGACTTCTTGGCTTAATCGATGCGTCTAGGGTCAGAGAATGTGTAGCCATTGAGATCAAGGCAGGGCGTGGCTGGAGCACGGAGAATTGAGTGTTGGAAGGCTGCCCTAAGGTTCGGGCATCGGGTATCATCGAAGGGAAGGAGACGAAGTAACGGGTCAGGCCGACCCGTGACCCGCACATTTTGGAATCGGGCTGGCAGTAATAAAAGAATTTTGGATTTAAAATCCTTAAGGAAATTGAATAATAATTAGAATCTTTAAGTTTTAACTTAAATAAACATACAAATTAATGGAATAACTTTAGTTTTATAAATCCAAATGGTATGATCCAATATACCATTTAAATCAGAAAAATCCCAAGAATCTAAATATAAAATAAAATAACAGATCCAATGATTGGATTTAAAATAATTGATTCAAGCTTTTCTATTTTTAATTAAATCATAATAAATTCAATAATCAACCAATTTGGTGATTAAGGGCTCTGATTGCTCCTTAAACCCTAGAGAGCAATATCAGATCCTTAATACCAATTTTGGATATTAAAATTTCTTAATCACTCCTTAATCACCCTAATTAGGGATTAATGAAATAAAACCTAATTAAGTCTTTGATCTTGATAAAGGTTGTTCCTAATGCTATCCTAAGTACACTAGAACCTTTGGGTAAGGTTGGATTGCCCTAGGATGCCCTAAAATTTCAAATCCCCAAAATTGGCTTAAATAAGTGTTTAGTGCTAATTAGCTTAATTAAGTGGTCAAAACCCAAGATAAGTGTATTTCCCACCTTATTAATCAATAAGGGACACATTAAAACAGATTAGAAGTGAATTGGATAACTAAATCCTAAAATTCCAATTTTAACCTTAGGAGGGCATTTTGGTCATTTTTATCGAATATGCTTAAATGCCCTATAAACCTTGAAGATTTTAGTAATCTACCCTAAAGTAGATTTGGAATGCTCTCTGAATTCTTATACCAACTTTTATGCTAATGTGGTCCTTAACTTAAGCATTCTTCAATTAAACCTTAATTAACACACTTAGATCTTAAGTAACCTTAAAGAGGTCACTTGAGTTTAATGCTTGATTGAATGACCAAATTGTCAAATTTTCACCTTAATGAGTTCATTATAGTGTGCATGTGTGTGTTATCACACATGCGTATGTGTTATATACATGTGCGTGTGTATGTGTGTGTGTGTGTGTTGGGTATACATACTCACAACCATATATACACACATATAATCATATGTGTTAGTATGTATACCTACATAGACACACACATAGAGATTAATATATCTATGTGTGTGTGTGTGTATATGTGTGAGTATATCCATATAAGGAAATGACACATAGAGATAAAGTACATATGTGTGTGTGTGTGTGTGTGTGTCTACATACATACAGTTGTTGGGCATACATACTCACAAACACATTTAGATATATATATATTAATAAATATGAGTTTGTGTGTGCGCAATACAGATGCACACACACTTATATATACACATAAATACACACACACACACACACACACACACACACACTAATATATGTGTTTATGTGAGTGTGTGTGTGTGTGTTGACATATATATGTTGAGTTTACATACACAGAAACACATAATAAACAACCATATGTATACATATATAGACACACACAAATATCTGTGTATGTGTGTGTGTCTATATATGTGTATCACTCATATATCTGAGCATGTATACCCAGCCCACACA